>PVKS010020144.1:0-37294 GCA_004027875.1 Aplodontia rufa | reverse complement strand
TTTTTTAATTTTTTTTTTTTTTTTGTTTTGAGACAGGGTCTTGCTAAGTGGCTCAGGGCCTAGCTAAGTTGCTGTGGCTGGCTTTGAACTTGTGATCCTCCTGTCTCAGCCTCCCAGGCCCCTGGGATTACAGGCACATGCCACCATGCCCAGCAGATTTTCAATAACATTTTGCTTTCTTCTCAATGCCCCTGTTTCTACCCTCCCACCCCACCCTTTTGCTGTGCTCTAGATCAACACCATAGGTGTTGACCCAAGGCCTTACGCATGTTAAGCAAATTTTTTACCAATGAGCCACATTCCCAGCCCCTCAGTAGGATTTTTAAGTTGCAAAACTTCAGTTATATACCCGTTCACATGTATAAAAAAATAAATGGAGGCATTTCATAGTTCCTGCATTATTTAGAAGGGGCAGGCTGAGAAATATCCTAGCTGAGTAGGAAGTAACATGGGTAGAAGCTCTGGTGGAATGTTCTGGAAAAGTTCCAGTTTGGTCCAGGAAGGTTGCATACACTTCTCTGTTTGTTCAGCATGCGTTCATATGGTGTTTTGCTTCCTGCCTTTCCAGAACCCATCTGCACTCATAGGAAGGGGCATATCAGCTCTGCCTGTGAGGGAATGCCAGTGATTTACTGCCCCATTTGCTGTGGAACCTTCCATAGACCTGTGAAATGCCATCTGCATTTTATCACCCCACTCTATGATTAACTGCTGCCTAAACTTTCAGACTTTCTACCTCTCCCAGGCATTCCCAATAAGCACCTAAATTTTGGCCATCCGTATGAGCTTAATTGCCAGTTTAGGGAATTGAGTTTGGTAATCTGCATTTATGCTGTAATTTAAGCAAATTTGATTTTAAGTAGCTTTGGAGGGAATTTTATGATTTATATTTAAAAATATCAAGAACACTAAACCAAGTATAGTCAAAGCACAAATGACAAATTTAGTGGGTAAAATCCAGAAGGAATATTATTTGGCTTTCACCTGGCAGGGTTCTGTGATCCTCTGTCGTTTATGTCTGAAGTAGTGCTCTGTGGTACTTATTTGTGCAACATTGTATAAAAAATGAAACTAAAATTTCCCACAATTTTGTGTTAGTTAGCTTCCCCTGCCTTGCTAGACTTCAATTATTTCTATTGTTTTTAAGTTGATTCTATAATTCTGCCAGTGACAGAATGGAAGCCATTTGTAAGGTGTATTGTTAAAGTGTTTCTTTCTTTGCTTTCAGAAGCATAAATAATGACAGGTGTTTTTTGCCATATTAATATAGAATGATTTGTTGAACATCATATAATCTCACTTTTTGTCTAACTTACAAACTCAGTATTGTATCTCTGATAAAATTCCATGCTTGGGGATAGGGATGTCTCTTAGTGGTAGAGTGCTTGCCTAGCATGTGTAAGGCCCTGGCTCTAGTCCCCAGTTATCTAAATACAAATAAACAAACAAATAAAAAATTCCATGTTTTCCTACTTTACAGAACAAATGACAGGAGAATTTCACTTCCTTGGTGGAAAGTAATATTTGTAGTTATAGATCCTGAACTTTGTTATAAGTAAAATGTTTATTTTGTGTTTATTGCAATACACATTCTTATTTTATTTTTAAAAATCGTAACCACCTTTTTTTTGTATCAGGCATTGAACTCAGGTATGCTTAAGCACTGAGCCTCATCCTGAGCCCTTTTTATTTATTTACTTATTTTTTGAGATGGAGTCTTGCTGAGTTGCTTAGGGCCTCACTAAGTTGCTGAGGCTGGTGACAAACTTGTGATCCTCCTGACTCAGCCTCCTGAGCTGCTGGGATTACAGGCATGCATCACTGGGCCAGGCCACAGCCACTTTTTCATATGAAATATTTAGAAGTAAAATACAAAATCATAAAACTGATAAAAGGCTTAGCTTTCACATCAATATGAAAGCTGTTTATTTTTGTTCCTGTGACAGAAATGGAAAGTTTAAGTTTTTTGCCTTGAGATAGGTTGCTTAACCTCGTATCCATATTTTTCTTTCTTTTTTATTTTAAAGAGAGAGAAAAAACAAAGAATGAATTTTTATTTCGTTTTTCATTTGGCCTTTGTTGCTCTGACACTTCGTTGTGTATGTGGTGCTGGGGTTCACACCTGCGCTCTTGTGCATGCCAGGCAAGCACTGTAACTACCGAGCCACCGCTCCAGCCCCTTATCCATATTTTTCAGTTTGGTAATTTTTATCATTCTGAAGGCTTGTTTAAAAATAAATAATACATCCAGGTATAGTGGCACACAACTGTAATGCCAACTATTTGGGAGGCTGAGGCAGAAGGACTGCAAGTTTGAGGCCAGCCTGGGTAACTTAGTGACACTCTGTCTCAAATAATTTGAAAAAAGGGTTGGGAATGTATCTCAGTGTAGAACACTCCTGGGTTCAATCCCCAATACATACTTAAAAAAATACATAAATTGTGTAAATATTCTGGTTTTAAAATTAGAATGATAGGTTACAATCACTTTCTTTATAAGATTTGGTTTACAGTCATATAAGGAAGGTCACCTTTTAACAATGGACTATTTTGGAACTCAGTTTTTTCCAATAATCTATATGTCTTCTTACACCAGCACTGACACACCAGAAGACTAGTTTTGTAGTTAAGTTTGGAAATCAAGAAGTGTGAGTCCCTGTTTGTTTTTGGTACTGTTTGGACTATTTCCTTTCTGTCATTTCCATGTGAATTGGCATGTCCTTTTCTCTCTCTTTCTCTTTAAAGACAGAGGGACAGTGAGAGAGAGAGAGAGAGAATCAATTTTATTTAGTTTTTCATGTGGCTTTAGTTACTCAGACACTTTTTGCGTAAGTGGTGCTGGGGTTTGAACCCATGTGCTCATGCATGCCAGGCAAGCTCTGTAACCACTGAGCCGATGCTCCAGCCCCATGTCCTTATCTCTTCACAAAAAGTAGGTGAAATTTTGATAGGGATTGCATTGCATCTGTAGATTTAGATTAGGGGAGTTTTGCAATCTAAACTATACTAAGACTTTCAGTCCGTGAATATGGGACATTTTATTGTTTACTTTGCTCTTCTTTAATTTCATCTATGTTTTATAGTTTTCAGTGTGTAAATCTTACACTTGTTTGGTTTAATTTATTCCATCACTGGATTGATCCCAGTGGTGCTGTACCACTGAGCTACATCCGCAGCCCTTTTTATTTTTTGAGACAGGGTCTTGCTGAGTTGCCCAGGCTGGCCTGGAACTCAGAATTCTCCTGTCTTAACCTCCTGAGTAGCTGACATTGCAGGCATGTGCCGCCACGCCCGGCAAATACAACCGATCTTTACTCTTTTTTCGCACCCCTTACTCTGCCCCAGAAAACTGATTTTTTAATATCAGTCTGTGTCCTGTAATCTTGCTAAACTTACTGATTTGCCGTAATGCTTGCGTAAGGATTCTTTAGGATATCGTGTATGTACATAAGATCATGTCCTCTACAGGGAGATAGTTTTGCTTTTTTCTTTCCAATCTCGATGCCTTCTATTTATGTCTCTTGTTTAATCGCCCAGGTTTGCACTGCCAATACAGCATCAAACGGAAGTGAGGAGATGGGACATCCTAGTCTTTTTCCTGATCTTAGGTGGAAAGCTTTCAGTCCTTCATCATTAAGTAGAGTATTGGCTTGGGTTTCCCCACAGATATCCTTTATCATTTTGAGGAAGTTTCCTTCTGTTCCTCTCTATGGAGTGCTTTTATGACAGGGTGTTAGATTCTAACAGTGTGGTTTTTGTTTTTAGTAAAGAGGATTGAACCCAGGGGAGCTTTACTACTGAGCTACATCCCCATCCCTTTTTGTTTTTTTATTTTGAGACAGAGTCTCACTAAGTTGCCTAAATTGCTGAGACTGGCCTTGAATTTGCCATTCTCCTGGCCCTCAGCCTCCGAAGTCCCTGGGATTAAAGGCGGGTGCCACCAGGCCTAGCTAAAAATGCATTTTAATGAATGGATGGAGAGGTTTTATTGTAACTGAGTTGTTGTCCTATCTGTGTCGAGATAGGACACGTTTTGTTCGAGTTTCTAAATTGCTAGAAGATACGAATCAAGCTGGAACTGTAGAAGTCTTTTTTTTTTTTTTTTTTTTTTAGAGACAGACAGTGAGAGAAAGAGAGAATTGATTTTAGTTTTCCATGTGGCCTTCGTTGCTCTAACACTCTGTTGTGTACGTGGTGCTGGGATTTGAACCCAAATCCTCATGCATGCCAGGCCAGCGCCGTAGCTGCTGAGCCACTGCTCCAGCCCCTATAGACATCTTTTTGATAGTTTTTACATTGCTCAATTGATATACATCAATGGTTTCTAAGTCTATTAAACTGATTCTCTTCATTAACCCAAGCTAAGTTGATTTTCTGTTCACTTGCCTAACGATACACACACACACACAGACAGAAGAGACGTAAGATGATTTGCTTCTGTGATTGATTGATTTCAATGCTTCTTTATTACCTGACCCTGGACTTCTCAGACACGTATTCCTAGAGTCTGGGAAGAGTGCTGAGGGTGGAGCAAGGGCACCTGTCATTCTGAGAGGTGTGGGAGCTGTCTCCTTTTTCTTCCTCTGTCTTCGGGTTTCCCTGTAGAGGAGCTTGAGTCGCAGGGAGCCTGTCAGTTGGGCTTCCTGGCAGCGTTGAAGTCTGCATCTTTCCGCAGTATGTGTATGAAAGGCACATGTCACTGAACTGCTACTGTGGGGAGGAAGTTCTCAAAAGCAAGAGTTGGTAGTTAACCTGCAGCAATGCCCTAGAAAAAAATTTTAAAAAATCTTTTGTGCCTGCACAGCAGGAGCATTTGTCTACTAAATGTCACTGTTGTGCTGGGCCCTGTGGGGCACATAGAGATGACCATCAGCAGGCCTCACCCTGGCACATACCCTTGAGAGATCCTTGTGTGTGGGAAACCCCACCTGTGCTCAAGACTTAGTCTTTGGTTTAACCTGAGCTCCTTCACGCCAATACCAAGCCCAGATTTTTTAAATATAATTCATCATCATGAATAGAATCATTCTGAAATTTCTTTAGGAAATTATGACAGTAAGGTACGTGGAGGAAACGTTTAGTAGTATTCACGAGTAACTAACTCGTCCCCACATAGCTGGAAGACCTCTTGCCAGGTCTCCACTTAGGCTAACTGCTGATGGATAGAGCCCCGCTGGCGTCTTTTAGTAATTTTGTGATTAATATTTCTAATGGAGTATTTGACTGAATACTTACAATTCTCTAATTTCGTACATATGCCCTAAAGGCCCTTGGTTAATGGCTACATTTTTAATAAATCTTATGAATGTTTAGGCAAATGTTAATAATCTCCAGTGCAAATGTGGGTGTCAAACCTAATAGAGTCATGAGCCAATATTTGGTGCACACTATTTGTAATGTTACAATTTATTAAAAATATTTAGGGAAATCCAGGGTGGTGTTACACACAACTGTAACTCCAGTGGCTTGGGGTAAAAAAGGGGCTGTGGATGTGACTCAGTGACAGAGCGCCCCTGGTTTCAATTCCCAGTGCCAAAAAAATGAAAAAAGAAAAAGAAATAATTGGTTAGGGAAAAGAAGTTTTAAAATGAGGTATATTTTGGGCTGGAGCGGTGGCTCAGCAGTTAACGTGCTTGCCCAGCATGCGCAAGTACACGGGTTCAAACCCCAGCACCCACGTACACAGCTAAGTGTCAGAGAACAAAAGCCATATGAAAAACTAAAATAAAGATTGATTCTCCCTGTCTATCTCTCTTTCACTGTCCTTCTCTCTTTAAAAAAAAAGAAAGGTATATTTTGCCATAACTGTAAAGTGAATGTTATTTGGTACTGTCCATAAACACTGTTCTTAGGAATAGCAGGATCCCCATTTACTAGTCAATGAATGCTGAATAGTGGCTGCAATTCTTAAAATTTATAGAGCAATGAAAGTTTATAGCAACTCTTTTTTAAAAAAAGTAGTATATTAATGTTTTATAATTCTTTTATTTTTGCTTAATACTTACTAATATTCTGAAAATAAATCTCTGGCCTTGGTTGACTATCCTAATAAAACTTGGTTAGAGAAAAAAAATCTAGGTGGTAGTGCCTCAAAAATCTGTCTTTCTGCAGGGTGTTGCTCCGTGGTAGAGCACTTGCCTGGCATATACGCGGCTCTGGGTTCAGTCCCCAGCACTGCAAACAAAGCAAAAGAAAAACCTTTCTCCTTGCATTGTAGTCTCTCCTTCCAGGGCAGTGCAGAGGTCACCACAGGTAATAGGATGCTCTGTAAGGACACAGCAGCAGCTGCCTGCTGGAGCGTGGTGGAGTGTGGTGTTGCGATATTGCCCCTCCTGCCTGTCAGGGCATCACTCTGACCTGTGTGGCATCTCTCCTCTCCTCCAGCATCTTCTCCACTCAGGTCCATTGGTTCATTCTTTTTCCATTTTCCCTGTTCAGATTCTAGAGTGGCATTAACTCATTAAGCCTACCCATCTCCTGGGTGGGGAGAGGTTTCCAGGGGGATGGGGAGATTGCTACTGGCAGGGCAGAGCCCCTTTGAAGGAGGTGTTGGAAGAGCCTTAATGTCACCAGAGATGCGGAGCAGAGAAGTGCTGCTCTGGGCCACCACATTCAAGACATTGTGGTGATTAGACCCACTGAGCAGGAAGTAGCAAGAACTTCACAGTGATTGACCTGCCTGCTGTAGCCAAGAGTAGACACTGGAGTTCACTCACAGCACCAATTGTTCTTGTTACCTGAGTATAACAAGAGTGAGTCATTCTGTAGGCAGCAGCTGTGGCTGATTTGTGGCTGTCTCTGGAAGTGGGAGGGATGTCAGTGGAGTGTTTCACAGATTACTAAATAATCAGATTTCTAGGTCTCTTCAACTAAAGGAGCACTTGGCATTGAGACTTGGAGCCCCTAACATGAGCTCCCAACCCCAGACATTAGAAGAACATTTTTGCAAAGGAACGGTGCTACCAAATCGGTAGCAGTGGCTACTTCGTATCTGTCTCTGTGGAACTCAGCAGGGGACCTCATAGCCACAGAACTGACATCACTGTGGAAGTGACCTTGGGGTGTGGATCCTTCCAGTTACTCAGTATGTGGCTGTTGTTATTGTTTATTTATTCAGATTGGTAGTCTAACTTTTTTTTTTAAGACAGAGTGGGATGGTGAGAAAGACAAAAAGAGAGAATCAATTTTATTTAGTTTTTCATGTGGCTTTCGTTGCTCCGAGACTTCATTGTGTATGTGGTCCTGGGGTTCAAACTCGTGTCCTTGGGCATGCCACGCAGGAGCTGTAACTGCTGAGCCACCGATCCAGCATCAGTAGTCTTAACTTTTTGTATCCCATTCTGTTTCTCTTATTTTGATCTAATTTGGGAATTTAATAAGTAATTACTGCCAAACTTCCCTTTAGAACAACATTTTTTTCCCTAGAGTACTTGATTAAATTATTTGGTGAAAAGAATTATTTTGTTTTTGTTTTTTTGTTTTGCTCCTAATGTCATGGCAAATTTGGTAGAGGAAATGAGTATGGTCATTGTCAAACTTTAAAAAAAAATGTACCTTGTCGTTGCTTCATCTTTGTATCTGGGCATAGTGAATACTATCAATTTTCATTTTAAGGAAAACATTTTGAACATGAGTACAGTTACTAATCAGATTTTCTGCACTGAATAAATTGCATCAAACGATTCAATAATTAAAAAGTACATGGACTCTACAAGACTTTGTGTTAGAGCAGAAATCTGGGGTGTGTTTTTTTCCACCTGTGTAACATCAGTTTTCATTTTTAGAGCCCAAATTGATGGCTTACACATTAACACACTATATGGCCTGTGATTTAGATTTGTATCAATCTTAGTTTTTAGAAAGCCATCCACTGTAAATCTCCAAAGATAAACTGTTAGGCCATTTCTAACTTGAAAATAAAGAATAGATCTACTTTTGTAAAAGTCACATGATGTAGATTTTTAAAATAAATTATGAATACATTGTTATGGATTATATTCTATTTATTTATGTAAAGTTGTGTCTATTTTGCACTGAAAGTACCTTACATATCCAGCCCTTTTTATATCGTAACTTTTATGTTGAAACATGATAGGAAATATTTTTACTTTTACTTTAATTTTGATTTTATCTTAAGTTTACTTTTGAACAGTAAACTGATCACCTTACCATCCCTCATAAGACCAAGGCCTCTCTTTAGTTCAGAATAGCTTGAATTTTGGTGCACATTTTTTTTGTTATTTTCAGGAATTAAGTTGAAGTAGCCTTATATTAAAGGTAGCCTTATGTGGAGAGCCTTATTGCAAAGACATTAGAGTATTTAATTTCTGGTGTTTTTTCTAGAATTCAGAGTCTTGGGTATTTTGGGGTGTTTAAGAACCTTGAGAAGGGTTCTCTATTTAGTTATGGGTAAGATGTTAACGTACACCGCGAATGTCTACATACTTTCTGACACTTGTATTTATGTTGCGGAAAGTTATACCTCGGTTTCTTGTCTGGCACGGTAAAGCTCATCAACAGATGAATTGCTCTGTGTGTATGTGATAAAAGATACTTGCCTTAAAATACAGCACTTGTGTGGTCAAATGGTCTGCTAGTGATTCATCTTTCTGTGTGCCTGGCCAACGCAGGCCTAATGAAGTCCGTGGAAATAAAAACGAAGATGAAATTTCTTTACATTGTTAATAATCTGAACCTGAATTAAAAGTATTTGGGGCACGTAAAGATTTTGTAGAAAAAGTAATATATGTGTATTGTTTGGCTTTTATGGCTAAAGATGGCAAGTGGTCGAACAGATAAAATATGTTTTGGTTTTCACGGTTATTTTTATTGACTATTCTCAAAGGGAGTAGTTATACAAAATGTATACATGGTCAGTTTTAGCGCTTCCACCGTGCAAATATCACCACTGCTAGTTGTCACCCCTAATGGCCACTGCTCCTGTCACAGAGGGATCACATGTGCTGTATCAACCAATGGGAACATGGATCAGTAAAGATTGTATAATAGTTTGGGATTTAAGGTAATAATTATATTGTCTGATAGGTCTTGTAGGAATGATGGTTTACAGACATAGCTTTTATCTTCTAATAAAAAGATTCTTAAAATCAGCTCACTTTATGGGATGTAACTTTGTTTTCTTCTTTGATACAGGAAAACATCAGTCATCGCTTTTCTTGGCTGTGTTACGTATTTATGTCAGATCTTCAATAGTATCTGTAAATGTACATCAGATATTTAATTCACGGTTGAAACTTTCTAGCATCTTCAGCCCTTGCGGAAATACTATTTTATAAAAAAAATTAACTTTATTATGATATAAATATGTTGTATGCACACCTGAAAAAAAATCTGTACAACTTAAACATTTGAAGAGTTAATAAATCTTGACTTTGAGAACCACACTGGAGCTGGTACTAAATATTGTTACTGTCTGTTGAGTCGACTCCATTAATTGGTGTGGTCTGTTCTTTTTTTTTTTTTTTTAATAAAAGGACACTGAGAGAGAGAATCAATTTTATTTAGCTTTTTATGTGGCTTTCGTTGCTCCAACACTTCAATGTGTACTACATGGTGCTGGGGTTTGAACCTGCGTCCTCCCACATGCCAGGCAAGTGCAGTAACCTGCCCTGTGGGGTCTGTTCCTGATGGATGTTTTTCCCTTCTGTTCTGAACCAAAACTTCACTGTGCAATGAACGACTGGTGGATGAAGAACAAAAGGCATCTCCTGGCTGTGTCGGTGCCTCCATGGACTGGGTGGGCAGGAATTCATCCTCTGATCCTCCTCTGCCTACGTTCGTGTTTTCCTCCTCTACTCTGTGGGAAGAACATAATTAATCTACGTGAGGTGAGTTTCCAGGGGATGGTAAGCGGCACAGAATGTAGAGAGTTGAGTGAGAAATCTTGGAAATTGCTGCTTGCTTACAGTGTATTCATGGTGACAAAAATGCCTGCCAGAGTCTTTCAGCTCTAATGAAAAGGCCACATGACTCTCCTCCTTGCCCACTCTGTCTGCACCATCCCTGCCCACACTGTGCAACATGCCCCGTCAATATGGCATACACATCCCAGGAAGCAGGCCAGCAGCACCAGACAGCACTTTCCCTAGGGCAGAGGTCCTCCTGGCCTTGAACCATCTCAGCAGGTCCTGGTGATGGACACAGTGGTGAAAGTCACTCCTTCAGGAAATGCAGGGACTTCTGAGGGACTGCTATTGAGCCAGAGCCCAGCATCCCCTCCTGGGTCTCCCTGACCAAGGTGTGAAATGGTTTTCCCCATGGACTGCAGAGAGGTCTCCTTTGATTTATGGCTGTTAAAGTTGTTATTTCAAGAGCTGGGCACAAATTCTAAAAACAGTGGGGAATCACAAAAAATTTGTGATAATGGCATTTAAGATAGGAGCCAGGTAACACTTAACGTGCTGTTAATCAGAGTGATGATTTCTAAGCCACACAGGGTTTGCTTCTTGTCTGAGTTTTTCTTTATATTTTATTTTTGGAACTAATCAGGTTTTTGTTTTCCTTTAGGGAAAAATAATAGCAAATGTCAGACTGAACATTATATGGTTGGGATATTTTTCAAAAATGTTTTAAAAAGCACAAGGCAGTGTTCCTGGTTGAAATTTTGGATACCTGGGAAGATCATCAGTGTTTTGGTAAACACAGGTGGCAAGGATATTCAGAGGTCCACCTGCCCCATCTTTCATTGGTGTCTCAGGTTGACAAGGTGATAGGTAACAGTCAGAAGTTCCATCATCCCTACCCTTTGTGCTTCTCCGGCAGGCTCTGTCCAAGTAAGTACCTCTCCTTTTGTGTTCAGCCTATGAATACAGTGAGGCTCTGATGAATATTTGGACAAAAATTGGTTTTGGCACTCAGCTGTAAGAGCAGTGTAACCTTTTCAAGGCCAAGGAATTTTTTTGTGCGTGGGTGGTCCTTCTGTCTGCTGAAAACATTGGAGAAAGTCTGCCTTGCCAAGTCCTGAACAATTGTGGAGCTTGAGGTGGGGATCTTGAGGATCCCGAGGGGTCTGGGGAGAGAGAAATTTGAGGTTGACTTGATGTAGGCAGTCGGTTCTTTTATTGGAGCTAGCTAGGAGAGATTGGACTCTTCATAAAAAATGAATTTTTTAAATGTTTAAAAACAGTGTAATCCAAATGCTAGACAATAGAGAAAGCAGGAAGAAAGAAAACAAGCACATACTTGCCGATCACTTTTTAAAAAATTTTTCTTTTAAAGAGAGAGAAAGGGACAGTGAAAGAGAATCAGTTTTATTTAGTTTTTCAGGTAACTTTCGTTGCTCTCTTAGTTGTGTATGTGGTGCTGGGGTTTGCACCCGGGTCCTCACACATGCCAGGCAAGTGCTGTAACCGCTGAGCCACCGCTCCAGCCCCCTTGCCAATCATTTTAACAAGTGACTATCGCCACGTATTTTCTTCCTCTCTGTTTATTTCCCTCTTTGCTTGACTTCCCCCACACACATGTGGAAGACCCACTCACTCCCTGTGGCTATGGAGCTCCTGGTAGGGAAAGGGACCATGAAAAAGCATTAAAGTGGCTCATGGGTAGGATAAAGGTTATGAAATAGCCTCTGTGAAGTCCCAGAGGACAGCCCAATGGCTCAGGAGTCAAGGAAGGCTTCCTTAAATTCAGGTAGGGATATAGACCCTGAAGGGTTCACGATGCCTGTAGGGCTCAACAGGCGCTGATGCTAGAGGAAGAGCTTGTTTCAGCACTTGCTCTTGGTTGAGTGAATTCGCAGAGGGACTCGTGGAGGATGCTGCCGGTGAGCTGAGGTCACATCAGGAAAGGACTCCTGTCAGCCAAGGAGGGCGGGCGTGAGCCCTCAGAGCACTGTGGGTCTGAAGTCAGGGCAATGATGTGGCAGGGTTTGTACTGAGGGTGACTGGCAGCTGTGTCAAGGGTATAGTGAGACTGGGGACAGAGGGGACAGTTTAGGGAACCACTATTATCGTCCAGCTTGGAGTAGGTGATGAGTGGATCAGTGGGGATGACAGGAGAGCCTGGGAGTGAGTGAGCAGATTTTGAGGGGAGCGAGTTCCACTTTAGAACTACTGTTTTGAGGAGCCTGGGCAGTATCTAAGTGGAAATGTCCTGCAGGCTGGTGGCTCTGTGCCTAGTCCTGGGGAGAAGTCCCATCCAAATGATCAGGATTTGGGAATCCTCGGTGTAAGTGGAAGTAGAAGTTAGCTTGGAAAAGGATATGAAAAACCCCTCAGAAGGTACTTGGGAAATAAGGAAACCTAGGCTTGGTCACTGGAAGTCCCTAATGGAACCAGCAGAAGAAAGGATACTGAGGAGCCCAGAGGGAGATACGGCTGTTAAACACCTCCCCACAATCAAGAGAGCTTTAGAACAGAAAGTGCCCATTGACTTCAGAGACAGGAAGCCGGTAGGGCTTTGGAGAAAGCTGCTGCGGTGGCCCCAGGCACAGGTGCAGCTGAGGGCTTCTTCATCGACTTGGTTATAAAAAGGGTGGACAAAAACAACATCAACACCGAGCTCTTGACTTTTTCCTCTTACCGTGGAGTCTCCATAGCCATTATTTCAGAATGTTTATTCTTTAGGCTAGGACTCAGAGATGTACCAAGAATCTTTCCATTTTTATGGCTTTGGAAGTCTGCTGTCACACACGGGGTTCTGATTTGCAGCATCATCGGTGATGGCTGATATTATCAGTTTCACCACATTCTCACCAGCCTTGGATTTCACCTTATTATTTTCCTAATTCAACTGAAGAACAGTGGATTCTTACTATATAGAACTGCCATATTTCTTTCTTTCTTTTTTTTTTTTAAAGAGGGACAGTGAGAGAGAGAAAGAGAGAAACAACTTTATTTAGTTTTTCACATGGCCTTAATTGCTCCAACCCTCAGTTGTGTACGTGGTGCTGGGGTTTGAACCCAGGTCTTCGTGCTTGCCAGGCAAGCGCCGAAACTGCTGAGCCACCGCTCCAGCCCCAACTGCCGTATTTCTTGATGAGCAACGAACACATAGTCATTTTTAGCTTTTGGACAAACCATATATTGGGCTGGTGTGGTGGCATAGGCCTGTAATCCCGGCAGCTCTGGAGGCTGAGGCAGGAGGATCTCAAGTTCAAAGCCAACCTCTGCAACTTACCTAGGCCCAAGCAACTTAGTAAGACCCTGTCTCTAAATAAAAATAAAAAGGGCTGGGGATGTGACTCAGTGGTTATGTGCCCCTGGGTTCAATCCCTAGTACAAAACAAAGAGCCCAAACAAAAACATATTGGAAGTTTTAAAATTGAAACGGAAATCCGACTTATCAAACCATCTGACCGTTGCTGTGGGACTGGCTGTTTTTGTAAGACCATCCCTACAATGCTTAATTAATCTCTCTGGGTCTGTTTCTTGAGGAAGAGAATTTGCTGGTGTTTCTAAAGTGCTTTCCAGCGGGAAGATTTTCAGCTGTTCAGCTCTGTTCTCTATTGCATCTCCCAGCCCACAGCCAGCCCCAGGTAAACACTGGGAAAATGACAGAAATCTTTGGTGGGATCAGAAAACATATTTTGCCTTGGAGCAGGAAGATATTACCAACAGAACAATAAGGACTGTAAGCATTGTGTTCATTAAGAAAAATAAACAGCAGATAGAAGGAAGAGAGTCAGAACCATCTTAGTGTCTTGGTATTCCTACTCTCCCACCCCGCTCTTCAGTTAGCACTCATCAGGTCTTGTTTAAATGCTTCTTTCGAAGGTACTCGTTGACCCTGTAATAGATTAGATTCATTAGATGATCTCTCATCCTATCGGTCCTCATTTATTTATTATCTCTTCTGAGCTATGGATGCTTTACCAGAACGAGGAATGTGTGACTAATTACTATACCCCAACACCCAGCCTGGGAGCCAGTAAACGTCCCTCATAAATGTTGAATGAGCACATAAACTCAGACAATCATTTTTAACATTTTGGCATATTTCCTTTTGGCTTTTTCTCTGTGATATATTTACATATCACGGTATTTTTTTTTTCAGCTGGACATGATGGCGTACGCCTATAATCTCAGCCGCTCTGGAGGCAGAAGTGGGAGAATCACAAATTCCAGGCCAGCATCAACAACTTAGCAAGAGCCTATCTCAAGATTAAAAATTAAAAGAGCTTGGGATGTGGCTCAGTGGTAGAGTGTCCCTGAGTTCAATCCCTAGTACCCCCAAAAAAGATATTGTTTCGGGGCTGGAGCAGTGGCTCAGCAGTTATAGTGCTTGCCTGGTATGTGTGAGGATGTGCATTCGAACCCCAGCACCATGTACACAATGAAGTGCTGAGCAAGGAAAGCCACATGAAAAACTGAATAAAGTTGGTTTAAAAAAAAGATATTGTTTCCCTCTAAGAAGGAGGTTACTTTATATTACTGTTTCATTGTTTTTCATTCCCTTTAGTAGCCTATTGTTTTGTAGCAATCCATTCTCACTTAAAACCGACCTTTGAGCAGAGTCTGATTTAGAAATATAACCTGGAATGTAGGCGACTTGGCAACTTGAAGGATTGGTCAGTTTAGTTCGTTCTTTCTTTCTTTCCTCCTTTATTTCTTTTTCTTTTTTTTAAAACCAGGAATTGAACCCAGGTGCACTTAACTACTGAACCACATCCCCAGCCCCCTTTTTTTTTTAAATTTTGGGACAGGGTCTCCTTAAGTTACTTAGAGCCTTGCTAAATTGCTGAGGCTGGTTTTGAACTTGGTGATCCTCCTGCCTCAGCCTCCTGAGCTGCTGGGATTACAGGTGTGTGCCACTGTGCTTGGTGGTCAGTTCAGCTTTTAAAAATGCTCAAACTAGCTGGGCATGGTGGCACATCCCTGTAACCCAGTAACTTTGAAGGCTGAGGGAGGAGGATAGCAAGTTTGAGACCAGCCTGGGTAATTTAGTGAGAAAAGTCTAGGAATGTAGCTCAGTAGCAAAATGCCTGGGGTTTAATCCCTAGTAATTAAAGAATGAAAACAAACAAAAGGTCAGACGGGCTAAACTGATCTGATGTTGGAGAGCATGTTGTATCGCTGTGGACAGTGCCTGGATGGAGTGACCCAGGAGCTAAGAATGGATGCCAGAGGCCAGCCTTAAGCGATGCTGATCATTCCTCACAGTAATGGTGGAAGGTAGGTGTTAATAACCCCTCTTCCAGATATCTAAGGGTGGTGAAAAGTCACCCCAAAGCACTCTAGCTTCTAGTGGCTCAGCTAAATTCAAACCTAGGCCTTCTGACACTGAATTGCCATTTCAGATAGACTGCCCCATGGGAGCATGGAGTCCCTGGGTACAGGTAGACCACAGTGTCGGTGCTCTGTCTTGCTGGTAGAGCTGACTTTGATGGGGTTGACCCCCCATGCACACAGCCAACTGGTTTTTCCCTTACTGTTGCTGGTTGTCAGTAGTGGGTAGTCAACTTGATTCTGTTGAAGCTATGTTGAGTTAGTCCAGAACATGAAATCAATGAGAGCTCTTACTTTTTAATCAGGAGGCTACAAGTTCAAGTCGTATGGAGGAACTGAGGGTCCAGACCAGGACTTTGAGGTCTATTTTAGCAAATCTTTGATTCAAAGGTTCCATTTTCTTGGGTCTGGCCTTTTGCAAAGATGTTAAAAAGTACAATTTGAACTTTATTCTGACCACCTGGGCAGTAGCACAAACCTTCTGTGAATAACTGAAAATCAGAGTAGCATTTTCAATTAAAAACCAAGAGCAGGGACTGGAGCAGTGGCTCGGTGGTTACGGCGCTTGCCTGGCATGTGCAAGTACACGGGTTCAAACCCCAGCACCCATGTATACAAGTGTCAGAGCAAGGAAAGCCATGTGAAAAACTCAATAAAATTGATTCTGTCTCTCTCTCTCACTGTCCTTCTCTCTAAAAAAAAAAAAAAAAAAACAACAAACAACAGGAGCTGCCACACAGAGTAGCATCATACTACAAATGATGTGGATGGAATGGAGTGTGTTCTAAATCACATTTAGATTCAGAACGGGCCACTGTGATAAGTTTCCAAGTTGTTCAAGAGAGACTGTTACTACTAATAATCATTAATCATTGTGAGCCATAAAATCTGATACTGAAGAGTGGGAGAATTAAAGGATGAAAAAGTGGGTATCATGTACAAGAGTCTCATTTAATCACATACAGCTTCCTGTGATGTGATGTTAATTTTTTAATAACTGCCCTTCATTTTATTGAGATTCCAAGGCTGGCCGACTACCAGTGGAGCCACTCAAGCTCTTCCTAATAATTTAAGAATACACAATTGCATGTGTACTTAAAAATGGTTAAGATGGGGATGTTTATGATTTGTGTTTTTAGCTACAATTTTGAGAAAACCACACAGGCATGGTGATTCATTCTCTTCTGTATCTTGATTCTGATCAAAAGGAAGCATTTATTTTTAAAACTATTAGTTTTTAAAATTGCATAAAATTGTTACAATTGAAATAATATAGGAATCTACAAAATCAGCAAAAAAAATTTTTTTCATTCCAAATTGAACCCAATAGGCACCCACTGGTAGTACTTTGTTGTGTAATTTTTCAGGCCTTTTTTTTTTCTTTTAATAATGGTGTATATTTGGCTACTTACAGATCAGAAAATGCAGTGACAATAGCCAGAATGTGGAAACAGTGCAGAAGTCCCTCAGCAGATGACTGGATGAGCAAAATGTGGTATATACATGAAATGGACTGTTATTCAGTCTTAAAATGTGATGAAATTCTGATACATGCTACATACAACATGGATGAACCTTGAAAACATCATGCTCCATGAAATAAACCAGGTGCAAGAGGCAAATATTATAGGCGTCTACTTAGGTTGCAGAGGGGCGGGGATTTGTTGTATAATGGACATAGGGTTTCTATTTGGAATGGTGAAAAAATTTTAATGGTGATGTTTATACAACATTGCAAATGTACCTATTGTCATTCATTTGTTCCCTTAAACAGCAGTAACAGCGGCTTGCCTGGCACATGTGAGGATGTGGGTTTGAATCCCAGCACCGTATACACAACAAAGTGTTGGAACAACAAAAGTCACAAGAAAAACTAAACAAAATTGATTCTCTTTTTTTCTTGTACTGTCCCTCTCTTTAAAAAAATTTTTTTAGTGGCTGAAGCAGTGGCTCGGCGGTTTTGGCGCTTGCCTGGCAAGCACGAGGACCCGGGTTCAAACCCCAGCACCACGTACACAACTAAGTGTTGGAGCAACTAAAGCCATGTGAAAAACTAAATAAAGTTGTTAAAAATTTTTTTTAAATGGTACATTTTGTTATGTCTATTTTACCACAATAAAAAAGAGCAATACAGAGAGTATATATAGATTTTTTTTTTCTTTTTGGTACTGAGGATTGGACTCAGGGGTATTTTACTACTAAGCTGCATCCCAAGCTCTTTTTATTTTTATTTTGAGACAGGGTCTTGCTAAGTTGCTGAGGGTCTTGCTAAATTGCTGAGGCTGGCCTCGAACTTGCGATCCTCCTGCCTCAGCCTCCTGGCATTATGGGCGTGCACCACCACTCTTGACTATAATTCTCTCTCATACTGTAAACACTTAGAAATAGTACCAATTGGCTGAGGGTGAAGTTCAGGGGTAGAGCTCTTGCCTAGCATGTGTGTGAGGCCCTGGGTTCATTCCTCATGCAGCACTCCAAAAAAAAAAAAAAGGTAAAAGAAAGAAACAGGGGGCTGGAACAATGGCTCAGTGGTTATGGTGCTTGCCTGGCATGGGAGAGGACCTGAGTTCAAACCCCAGCACCACGTACACAATTAACTGTCAGAGCAACAAAAGCCACATGAAAAACTAAATAAAATTGATTCTCTCTCTCTCCTCTCTCTCAGAAGAAATGATAAATAATATATGATAAAAAGATTTTTCAGTGTAGATACACTTGGCAGCTTGAAGTTTGTGTTAATCACTTTGGGCTGCCTTATGCATCATTAACCAACAACCTCCAGATCTTAAGGCTTTACAACCGAAAAGGTCTGTCTTGTTGATGTTTCAAGTCTTTTGCAGGCTGACTCTGACTCCATGTCACATCCTCCTCATTTGGGACCCAGGGTGAAGGAGCTGTCTTTGTCTGCCTGCTGCCAATCTTATGTCATAGGAAAAAGAGAAGACAGTGAAAACATGAGACTCAAAGCTCCTGCTGACGCTGCCACACTTTATTTCTATTTACATTTCATTGACAAAGCCAGCCATGTGATCCAGCTGACATTATTAGGTTGAGAAAATACAGTCTTCCAATGGGAGTGAGAATACAGTTACTCTAGGGTTGTAACCAGACATGGATGCTTGCTTGTGGTCATGGAGGAAGCATCTCTCTCTCTCTCTCTCTCTCTCTAATATATTATATATATATTTTAGAGAGAGAGAGGGACAGTTAGAGAGACAGAGAAACAGAGAAACAACTTTATTTAGTTTTTCATATGGCCTTAATTGCTCCAACACTTAGTTGTGTACGTGGGGCTGGGGTTTGAACCCGGGTCCTTGCGCTTGCCAAGCAAGTGCCGAAACCACTGAGCCACCGCTCCAGCCCCAAGCATCTCTATATTTAAGATCTCACTATGAGCAGTGCAGGACCTGGGTGGGGCCAGAACCCCAAGCTCTCCTGTGAGGCCTTTATCAGAACCCTGTCCTGCTCGGGCTGTATCACAGCACCAGAGAAAGCACTTAGCAGGAGAGGGAACATTGGGATACAACTCCTCTGATAAGCTCTCAAGCACAAATTACAAAGCACTTCAGAAAGTGTAGGTATAGGAAAAAGAATTTACAAATCTAAGAGAGAGACTTTCTACCAAGAAAGAGAAAGATTTTATGATCAAAAAGTATGTTTAAATGATTAAAGATATAACAGTGAGCTGAGATAAGGAGGCAATGAAAAAAGAACAGATACATATGAAGCCTGGTGCAATAGTACACTCGTGTAATTCCAGCAACTTGGGAGGCTGAGGCAGGAGGATTGCAAGTTTGAGGTAGCCTCAGCAGTTTAGCAAGACTCTATTTTAAGGGCTGGGGATGTAGCTCCATGGTAGAGTGCTTGTTTAGCATTCATGAGGTTCTGAGATCCATCCTCGGTACCAACCTCGAATCAGTCAGGATTCAATTCAGACAACCAAAACCAACTTCAAGTATTTTCAGCACAAAGGAATATAGGGAATTAGCCACTTGCAGAGAATCACTGCCAGGACTGGTAATAGTCTAATTATTCAGACACAAATTTAAAAAATTATTTCTAACAGTTTCTGGCAGATAATATGTGTGATATGAATGAGTCATTTTTAATAAAAATTTAAAAGATAAGCTGAGAGCTGTTATGGGATTCATGATTTCAATCCTATCATCATTACCATAATTCAGATGTCCGGAAGCCAGCACTGCTGCTGAATACAGTTTCTGCACATCCGCGAAGGTGGTCACTCCACCAATGCGGAGCCCAGGTGTGTTTGGTTTCTCCTCACTTGCCTACCACCACAGCAGCAGGAGGGAGCCTCCTCCTAGCTTCCATCTTCCCGCTCCTGTAAGTGTGCATGTGACCGATCAGAGGCTGACTCCTCCAGAACTCTCCCATGTACTCTGGGAGATGTGAATTTTTTTTTTTTTTTTTTTTTTTTTTTGCCTTTCAGCCTGTGTAATTCAGAGGGGAACAGAGAAGCAGGTGAGAACAAATGTCAAGTGCCAGTGAATGATATCAAGAAAAAGTCGCCATGAATCTGCTGAATGAGACACACGCAAGACCCTCATGAAGAGAACGTTAAAATACCGCTGAAGCAGAGCCGGACAAATGCGGCATATGCCATTCTTGGATGGCAGGTCAGCATCGGTTCTCCCTCCGGTTGCCACGTCCTGAACTGCTCTATTCCACCGCACCTTTCCACTATGATGTTCTGTCTCACCTTGGGCCCAAACCAATGGAGTTGGCTGATCATGGACTAAATCTCCAAACTGTGAGCCAAAATAAACTTTTTCCTTCCTTCTTTCTTTTTTTTTTTTAAGAGCGAGAGACAGTGAGAGAGAGAGAAAGAGAGAAACAACTTTATTTAGTTTTTCACATGGCCTTAGTTGCTCCAACACAGTTGTGTACGTGGTGCTGGGGTTTGAACCTGGGTCCTCAAGCTTGCCAAGCAAGTGCCGAAACCGCTGAGCCACCGCTCCAGCCCCAACTTTTTCCTTCTTAAAATAAATAAATAAAATAAAACTCAGCACCATAAAGAGGTCATTTCTCTAAGTTAAAAGTGATAAAAATGCTACCTTGTTTATAACTAGATTGTCTGATTCCAATGTCCATATGGAAAAATAAACAAGAATGGTGAAGAAAATTGGAACAAGTATTATCAATGAAGTGGAACTAGCACAAACCAAGTCTCTCTCCCTCTCTCTCTCTCTCTCCCTCTCTTTTTAAAGTGAGCAAGAAAGACTCATTTTTTAATTTTTTTCATCTGGTTTTTGTTTTTCCTCCACCCAGTTGTGCATGTGGTGCTGGGGATCAAACCCAGGTCCTTGTACATGCCAGGCAGATGCTCCACCACTGAGCCGCCTCCCCAGCCCCAACACTAATCAAATCTGAAAACACAGAAACTCCCCAAAATGAACAGTGGAGTGTTGGAGAATGAATGGATACAAACCAATGAAGATTAAACTACATAAGAAAATATTTATATATGTTAAAAGGACTATCTCAAATCAGTGTCGAGAGAGATATTCAATAAATTGCACTGAGACAACCAGGAATCTTTCTGGGGAAAAAAAAATCGACTCTCTGCCCCAAAGCCTATACCAGAAAGACTCCCAAATGGTTAAAGGTTATAAATAAAGGTAAAACATAAAATTGTAAAAGTACTAGCAGGAAACAGGAGAATTTCTTCGTAACTGTGGAATAAAGAGGGTTTTAGAACTTTGACCATGAAGTTCTGCATAGCAGAAAGAAGAAAGAAAGCAAAGTCAGAAAAGACATCAGGAAAACCCAAAAGCAACTTGCATCCCATAGGACCAATCCCCCTAACATATTAAGAGGTCATAATCAATAACCAATAGAAAAGAATTAGCAGCCAAATAGAAAAATGAGCAAAGGATATGAGCAGACAGTTTGTGTGAAAAACATTAATTCTTTAAATACATGAAAATATGCTTAACATCATTTGGAATAAGAGAAATGCAAATTAAATGTAGACTGAGATGCCATTTTTCACCTATCAAATTGTCAAAAATTGAAAGATTTAATAATATACTCTGTAGGTGAAGCTTTGGGGAAAATAGTAGGTTAGAGTATAAATTTGTTCAACTTCTCTAGAATTCAATTTGTCAATTTTTCTCAAAATTAAAAAAGCATATATCCTTTGACCAAGCACCTTCACTTCTGAGAATTCATCCCACAGACCCATCCTCACGTATGAAGTGATGTAGGTATAAGGTTATTTGCTGTGCACTGTATAGAATCTAAAAGATTGTGAATAATACAGTTGGCAACAAAATATGACCAGGTAAATAACTTATGAAACCTCCAAAAAAAAGAATGAGGAAGCTCTTGTCCCAATATGGCAAGATCTAAGAAGTATTATTGAATGGAGAAAATCAGGTACACATAAGTATGTATACTATGCTGCCTTCCGGAGAAGGGGGTGAAACAATAAGGGCAGATTCATATTTGATCATATAGAAAAGTCAACCAAAATTTCTAAGTTTGGTTCAAAATTCAGTGGTATAAATTTTGTGATCATATGAAGTGGCTTCAGTGAATGCGCACAAATTGACAATTCAGAACTGTCAATCATGATATTCCCAAAGTATTGTTGGGGGCACATACTGCTGATTGACTTTTTGGATTTGTGTAAAGACAGTGGATGAGTAAATAGGAATTTAAGAATAGAGGCTACGTGGCATTGAACTGCACTTAATAGGTGGGAGACAGTTGGGAGCAAGCCTGTTCATTGTGTAATTTTATTTATTGATTGATTTAGAAAGGGTCTTATTATATTGCCCAAGCTGTCCTTGAACTTGCAATCCTCCTGCCTCAGCCTCCCTCAACAGGCTCACTGTGTAATTAAAACAATTTTTGAAGCATATGATGGTATTAGTTATGAATAATATTTTAAAAAGTTTTTAACTAAAAAAATCAAGCATGCTAAGGGTATTACTCAGTGGTAGGGTACTAGCCTAGCATACAAGAGACCTTGGGCTTGATCCCCAGCACCACAGGGGAAAAAAAGAAAGCGAAGGAGAAAAGTATTATCAACAATTCTGTATCAAAAAATTTGAAGCTGGGTGCAGTGGCATATGCCTATAATCTCAGCAGTTTGGGAGGCTGAACCATGAGGATCAAAAGTTTGAAGCCAGATTCAGACCTGTCTCAAAAAACAAATACATGAGATAAAATAAATATATTTGAAAACCTGTGGGGATGAATGATTTCCTAGAAAATATAAATTATTAAAATGGATCCAACAGACAATGAAAACCAGAATAGACTAATATATAATAGTAAAAATAAGGGAATAGGTAAACAAAACTGTCTCTCTTCCAACTTCCCATGCAAAAACTACTGGCCCTAGATAATTTTATGGGTCGGTTTTCCAAGAAAAAGCTCTTGTGCTATGCTAGTTGTTCCAGAAAAAAAGAACAATAGAAACAGTTACTCAGTTCATTTTGCAAAGATGGTATAACCTTAGTGCTGAGATTGGATAAGGAGAGGGCAACAAAAGAAAATTAAAATCAATCTTTCATTGGACATAAATGCAGAAATTCTAATTAAATTATAATATTAGCATATTAAATCCAGCATTGTATTGTTTAATATCATCATGACCATGCAAGGTTTATTTCAGGATAACATTAGGAAATATATTAATTCAGTTAATTTACCACATTAACAGATTGAAGGAAAAACACTGTATGATATAAATAGATCCAGAAATAGCATTTAGTAATATTCAGTAAGATTCAACACCCATTCATGATAAAAATTTCTTGGCAAATTAGAAATCAAAGGCTTTCTTATCCTGATAAAGGATATCTACCAAAAGCCTTCAGAGAACATTGTTCTCAATGATTTTAAAATTGGGAAGTGTTTTTACTGAAGTGAGGAATGTAATAAGGATGCCTGTGGTTATTACTCATGTACAGCACTCTGCCAGGGGACCTAGTCACACAATATTATAAGCCCAAGAGATCAGGAAAGTAGTAGAAGTATTAAGGATGTTGGCAAAGTAGCTAGATTCAAGCTCATCATAAAGCAAGCCGCATTTCTTTTTCTTCTTCTTCTTTTTGTTTTTAAGAGAAAGGGACAGTGAGAGAAAGAATCAATTTTACTTAGTTTTTCATGTGGCTTTCATTGCTCTGAGACTTCGTTGTGTGCAGTGGTGCTGGGGTTTGAACCCATGTCCCCATGCATGCCAGCCAGGCAAGTGCATTAACCGCTGAGCCACTGCTCCAGCCCCTCTCCATCACTCTTAAAAAACAAAACAAACAGACACCTCTCTTGTGCTATACACGAGGTAGATCCCAATGAATTAAAGATCTGAGCAAGAACAACAGGACTTTGAAATGATTAAAAGGAAAGTATTAGGTTTCCCTGGAAAAATGGAACAAATAGGACATTGATTTATTATTGTTTATATTGTTTATTGATTTTATTATGGGAATTGGCTCCAGTGATTGTAGAGGCCTAGAGTTCTAGATCTGCTGTCTGTAAACTGGAAAACCTAAAAATGCAATTTTTTAACTTTTTGAATACGTGGACTTCAATTCCAGAGGCGAAACAATGCAAACTTCAATCTACTTTGTCTGATTTGTCTTTCCAGGGTTTTTTATTTTTTTTAAGAGGGGGCAGGAGAGTCCATTTCATTTATTTTTTTCATCTGGTTTGTTTCTCCGACACTTAGTTGTGTGTGTGGTGCTAGGGTTAGAACCTGGGTCCTCTGAGCCACCTCCAAGGCCCTTTCCAGGTGGCTTTCCTTGCTGACACTTCAGTTGTGTAGGTGGTGCTGGGGCTTGAACCTGTGACCCTGTGCATGCCAGGCAAGCGCGTAACTGCTGAGCCACCGCTCCAGTCCCCCTTTCCGGGTCTTATATATTAGCATTTCCCCTTCCTTCCCTGCCTTTCCCTCCCCCAGTGCTTCCGGAACTTCCCCGGTGTTGGCGCCTCTCGGTTGTCAACCTCACAGCTTCGAGAACCCTCTAGACCACCGGTAAACCTGGCCTTGGGTGTCTGTGAGGGTGGGTCCAGAGGTGATTGGCATGTGGGTCAGCAAACGGGGCGTGGGGGCGGGGCCCGCCCGACTGTGGGCAGCGCCTGTCCATCATTCAGGGGCCGGGATGGAACGAAAAGCCGAAGGCAGCGGCTCAGTGCGCGCTCAACTACTTTTGAGCAGGCGCAGTTTATTTTTTGTTATTTATTTAAGTTTTTACTGCTGCTATTGCCTGCGGACGTCAGATTCCAGCTTCTCTGGCCTTCGAATGTGGACTTGCACGGGTGACTCTCCAGGGAACTCCCAGGCTTTCAGCGCTGGGTTGGGGCTGCATCATTGGCCCCTCTTGTTCTCAGGGTTTCAGCTTGTTGGACCCAGCAGCTCCTGGTTTCCCAGCCTGCAGGGGGCCATCGTGGGGCTATCCAGACCCTGTAAGCCAATCTCATAAATCCCCTCTTTTAATTACTTGTACACATTCTGTTGGTTCTGTTCCTCTGGAGAGTGCTGACTAGTACATTATCCCAAGTCAGTGATTAATTTCCTCCTTGCTTTTTATGGCTGCCTAGTACGCCATTGTGTGGCTGTATTTTAGTTTATTCAACTAGTTCTCTAAATAGATTTGTAGGGTTTTTTTTTTTTTTTTTGGTTTTGTTTTGTTTTTAAGAGAGAGGGACAGTGAGAGAGAAAGAGAAAGACAGAAACAACTTTATTTCGTTTTTCACATGGCCTTAGTTGCTCCAACACTTAGTTGTGTACGTGGTGCTGGGGTTTCAACCCAGGTCCTCGTGCTTGCCAGGCAAGCGCCGAAACTGCTGAGCCACCGCTCCAGCCCTGTAGGTGCTTTTTTTTAAGAAATTGTTTTTTGGAGATAGTGGAGATTGAATGCAGAGGTGCTGAACATTGAGCTATATCTTCAGTCCTTTTTTATTTTTTAGTTTCAGACAGGGTCTCAATAAGTTGCTCAGAAGGGCCTCAAACGCAATTGCAACCCACTTGCTTCATATCTCGTGTTTCTGTGATTACAGGCTTTGCACCACCACAGATAGGGTTTTTTTTTTTTGTTTGTTTTTGTTTGTTTTTTGTTACTAGGGATTGAAGATTGAACCCAGAGGTACTTAACCACTGAACCACACCCTCAGCCCTTTTTATTTATTTTATTTATTTATTTATTTATTTATTTTTTCAGGGCTGAGGACCGAACTTGGGGCCTTGCGTGTGCTAGGCATGCACTCTGCCACTGAGCTAAATCCCCAACCCATATTTATTTATTTTTAATCAGAAATTTATTTGTTGAACAATCAAAGAAGCTTCTAATGAAATAATGTACTATATATAAATTCTGAAAATTAGATTTACCCCCAAGAGCCCTCCCCCCAATTATCCACCCTTATATCCCTCCTCCCCCCTTCCCAATACATCTCTACAAATGTCTTAGATTGTATGACGGTACACCTTATCCGGATTTAAAACATGATACTAGACCTCCTTTCTCAATGGCCAGGGTCTAGCTCCAGCCTCCACAGATGAGTGAAGACATTCAACCCTTGGTTCTCTGGGTTATGCTGACTTCACTCAGCATGATTTCTTCCTTAGCCATCCATTTACCTTCAAAGGCTGCAATATCACTGTTTCTAATTGCTGAGTAAAACTCCATGGTATATATGTACCATAGTTTTTGGAACCATTCATCCAGTGAGGGATATCTGGGTTGTTTCCATAATTTAGCTATTGTAAATTGAGCTGCTGTGAACATTGATTTTGCTGTGTCACTGTAATGTGCTGATTCTAAATCCCCTGGAAAAATACCCAGGAGAGGATAGCAGGATCATATATGGTGGGCTCATCCCTAGTTTTTGGAGGATTCTTCACACTGCTTTCCAGAAGGGCTGTACCAATCTGCAGTTCCACCAACAGTGTGCTAGTGTGCCTATCTCTCCACAACCCCTCCAGCATCTGTTATTGTTTATTTTCTTCATTTTTGCCAATCTGACTGGCGTGAGGTGATATCTTAATGTAGTTTTCATTTGCATTTCTCTGATTACTAGTGATTTAGAGCACTTTCTCACGTATTCATTGGCTTGATCAATGTCCTCTGTTGAGAAGTCTCTGTTTAGCTCTTTGGCCCATTTATTGATTGGGTTGTTTGTGTTTTTGTAGTTGAGATTTTTGAGAATTTTGTAGATTCTGGATAAGAGGCCCCTGTCAGAGGAATCATAGCCCATGCTTCTCTCCAATTCTGTAGGAAACCTCTTGAGTCTTTTGATTATTTCCTTGGCAGTGCAAAAGGTTTTTAGCTTTATGGCATCCCAAACACTGATTTTTTACTTTACTTCCTTCACTTTAGGAGACATGTTGAGCAAGTCTTTGCCTACTCCCAAATGCTGAAATGTTGGACCTAATTTGTCTTCTATCAGTTGTAAGGTAGCTGGTTTAATACCTAGCTCCTTGATCCATTTTGATTTGATTCTCATGCAAGGAGAAAGGTATGGGTCTAATTTCAACTTTCTGCAAGTGGATGACCAGTTTGTCCAGCACCATTTGTTGAAGAGGCTGTCAATTCTCCATGTAATATTTTGTCCCCGTTTGTGAAAAATTAATGTTTAAAGATTTGAGGGTTTGTTTCGGGGTCTTCTATTCTATTCCATTGGTCTTCTTTCCTATCTTGATACCAGTACCATGCTGTCTTTGTCACTACAGCTCTATAGTATAGTTTTAGATCTGGTATGGCAAAACCGCCTGATTTGTCTTTCTTGCTTAGTAATGCTTTGGCAATTCTAGGATTCTTATTGTTCCAAATGAATTTGAGAATTGCTTTTTCTATGTCTGTAAAGAATGACATAGGTATCTTAACAGGGATTGCATTAAATCTATATAGAGCTTTTGGTAGAATGGCCATTTTTAATTACATTAATTCTGCCTAACCAAGAGCATGGGACATCTTTCCATCTTCTTAGGTCATCTTGGAGTTCATTCTTCAATGACCAATAATTTTCTTAAGCACTGAACCACACCCTCATCTCTTTTTATTTTGAGACAAGGTCTCACTAAGTTGCTTAGGGCCACACTATATGGCTGAGGCTGGGTTTGAACTTAGGATCTTCCTGAATTAATTACAGGTTCCTTTTTTTTTTTTTAAGAGAGAGGGATAGTGAGGGAGAAAAGGAGAGAATGAATTTTATTTAGTTTTTCATGTGGGTCTCATTGCTCTGACACTTCATTCTGTACAGGGTCCTTAGGTTCGAACCCGTGGACTTGCGCATGCCAGGCAAGTGCTGCCATAACTGCTGAGCCACCACTCCAGCCCCCTCAGATAGGTTCTTAAAGAGTCTGTCCACCAATCCTTCTGCTCCCCCTTCCCCTTCCCCGCTGTCCCAGTGCTGCACCTGTTGCTGACAGTCCTGAGCCCTTGAGGTGCCTGCAGAAGGAGTGCTGTCTGTTTTCTCCCACCTGCTGGCTTACCATTCCACTTCCTTGGAACTGTCTAAATCACTTGTCACTTCTCCATCTGCTTTCCAGTTTCCAGTTTTAGTTTTGTTGCTGGTGTCTCCTCTCCCATTCTCTTTGTGGGCTTGTGTTCTCTACAGATCTCTTCACTGAAGCTCTGGAGGAGTGCGGGAAGGGAGCAGGACTAAATACATGTGTCCTGCCAGATTTATCCATTCTTTGATTTAGAAAAAAATGCTTTGATTGGGCTGCTGAGTATTTGAGTTGAGAAAGATTTGCTGCAGCCATTGCAGGGCCCTGAGCAATCAGACACGGGTAAGGCAGTCTTAAGGGGAAGCGGAATGGCCCAGCACTATGCTAGGGAGTCATGAGGGGCCTGAGACTGGGAGCAAGGGAAGATATGAGAAGAACATCTTGCTTGTGACAAGAGCCTAGAGAAAGTCAGAGCTAAGGCAACACAGGTGACTTAGGGCATGAGAGGGAGGTAGCCAGTGGAAACTTCCCTGTGGGAGGGATTGGCTGAGGAGCTTTGGAAGAGATACTCACTTGTAGGCTGATTGCTCTGCTCCGGTGTCACAGCAAACTGTAGCCTCTCCCTGTGTCTGCTTTTCCCGTCCTTTTTAGTGGTTTTTAGCTGGTGTGTGATCACCTGGGATAAAGAGCACATGTACTAGCTTTCTTTGCAGCAAATCATAGTCATGTGGCTCATATCTGGTCCATAAGATATAGCAGAAATGGGACCAAGTTCTAGACAATAAATGTAAGCAGTCCTGGGCATGGTGGTGCATGCCTGTGATCCCAGCAACTCAGGATTGCAAGTTCAAAGCCAGCCTCAGCAGCTTAGCAAAACCCTATCTCAAAATAAAAAAATTAGAAGTGCTTGGGATGTGGCTCAGTGGTTAACACTCCTGGTTCAATCCCTGACATCAATAAATGAAGGAAGGAATGAATGAAAGAAAGCAGAAATGTTATGTCAGAATTTCAGGAAGACCAATTAATGGTAGTTTACTCAGTTGAAATAATCTCTCTCTCTCTCCGTCTCTCTGTCTGTCTCTGTCTCTCTTTCTTTTATCCCATCTGCCTTTGCTCCTGCTTCCAGGCTGCAGTTTGGATACAGTGACCAGAGTTCCAAAGTTGATTGTGTGTTATGAGGTATTCATGAGAACAGTATCGGAATCTGTGTTCAATACTATGAAGCTACCATTACCAGGACCTGACTGCTTATCTCTGGACTTTTTTTTTTTTTAAGAGAGAGGGACAGTGAGAGAGGGAGAGAAAGAGAATCAATTTTATTTAGTTTTTCATGTGGCTTTTCATTGCACCGAGACTTCGTTGTGTACGTGGTGCTGGGGTTCGAACTCGGGTACTCGCGCATGCCAGGCAAGCGCTGTAACTGCTGAGCCACCGCTCCAGCCTCTGGA
Organism: Aplodontia rufa; assembly: GCA_004027875.1. NCBI lineage: Eukaryota > Metazoa > Chordata > Mammalia > Rodentia > Aplodontiidae > Aplodontia > Aplodontia rufa. The sequence goes on along the minus strand of PVKS010020144.1, from coordinate 8,234 downwards.
CTTTGTTTTTAATGTAAGAGATAAATTAACTTTTTTTCTGTTTTATTATAATAATCACTTACCCCATGCCAAGTACTACTTTAAGTGCTTGGTGTATAAAGTTACTCATGTAATCCTGACACCTCTAACCCTTTGAGATATGTACTAATCCCTGCTTTACAGATGAGAAATGAGGCACAAAGAGGTGAACTAACTTGCCTAAAGTTAATCAGTCTGGATTTTTAATGCCGATCCAGGCTTGTAAGCACTATGCTGCACTGCCTCGGCCTGCATGAACTCGCCCAACCCACTCCTACCTGCATAGCTGTGCAGTACCACCCCGGAATCTGCTCCACCAGTCCGGCATCAGAAGAACCAGGCAGTAAGCACAGCCCCCATCCCCTGACGCCCAAGATTCGAAAGAAGAAGCAGAGACTATGGGAAGGAACTAGATGGCCAGGAGGGGCAGGGAAAGCATGAATCAAGAGCAGATGGGAGATAAGCCCCTTCCCCCAAGTATATTAGAGGAGGGTGGTGCAGAGTCTCCTGAACTCCTGCCTGGAACTTTTGCAACATGTAGCATTATTTTTTTGGGCTTAGGCTTCAATCCATTTTGATTTCATTTGGCTTGGAACTGATGAAAGGATTCTTCAGCTAATTTCAGATGCCATAACTGTTATGAATGCAGAGATCCCCGCAGATTCTGCTATATCTGTGGTAGAGAAAATTAGGGGACAACATTTTTTTTTAAAGAGAGAGAGAGAGAATCAATTTTATTTAGTTTTTCATGTGGCTCTTGTTGCTCTAGTACTTCGTTGTGTACGTTGTACTGGGGTTCAAACCCATGTCCTTGCGCATGCCAGGCGAGCACCATAACCATGGAACCACCACTCCAGCCCAGGGGACAACTTATAAGATGCTAATAAGAGCACTTGGCCCCATAAACCTATCTTTTTTCATTTTTATTTTTTTCAAGAGAAAAGGAAAGAGAGAGAGAGAGAATCAATTTTTTTTTCATCTGGCCTTTGTTTCTCTGACACTTAGTTGTGTATGTGGTGCTGGGGTTTGAACCCAGGTCTTCGCACAAGCCAGGCAGGTGTTCCAACTGCTGAGCCAGTGCTCCAGCCCCATAAACCTATCTTTATTGACTGTATTAGTCAAAGAAGAGACGAGTGTGTGCTAGAAACCCAGTCTCTTAATTAATTAGGAGGCTGGGAAGGACATATTTCTCAAGAGGCTATGGAGAGATATTTGGGCTTTCCTGTTGCCACTTTTTCTCATAAGCTTCAATCCTTGGTCCCCAAGCTGATTGTAAATAAGCCAATTTTAAGGATACTATTGCAAGCTAGAAGGTGCTGGAAGCAGAATTTGAGGTCACGCTAATTAGTTGTGAGTTATGGGTGCTGTCCAGGTGATTCAGTTTGCCCTATATCCTTAGGCAGCTCCTAGGGGCTTGTTTCCTGGTCACAGAAGTGATGACAGTGTGTGGGGCACATGAGGAGGCCATGGTTTGCCTGGGGGGAAGCCATCATCTCAGAGATGCACTTCTGCTCTGATTTCCCTCTTATTCTTAATAAAGACACAATACATAGTGAGGCAAATGGACCACGTATTTGGAATGCAAATCTGGCCTCCAGAGCCACATCCTGGCTGAGCTGCCTGGGAGGAAAACAGTCCTAGCAGCAATCACCAGAAGAATCCTTCTGGAAGATTACCCTGGAGAACCTGTGAGCTTGCCTGCAACGCTTTCCTCAGAATGAGGGGGCTGGCGATGGCCCCAAGGGAAATCCTAAGCCAAAGCTGGACTGCCCAGAGAAACAAATAGGTGTCCCCAAGGCACCTCGCAGAAGAGTCCAAATTGGACTCTCAGAGAAAATGAGAGAAAATGAAAATATAAGTGAATCAATCATGGTTTGGACAGATTTGGAGGTTGAAAGATAACTCAGCCTCCAAATGCTGGTCTGAGGATTGCTGTAATAGCTCACAAGTATTTGGTAAGTTTTTGAGCCCCGTAAGAGAAATGGGCCTTCCTAGGGAAAGAACAAAGACTTGCAATCGCTGTTCTGAGGAGGTGAGAAGGGCTCTGCAGATCAAAAAGGCCTGATTCAGAGGAGTATGATAAACAACCTGGCAGTCCTTATTCCTGGCTTTTATTTTCTTCCTTCTGATCCTTCGTGTATTTTATTCCTTCATTCACTTTTGCCCCTGGGGATAAGGTCATGGAGCAATCAGGGATACATCCAGGAACAGAATATTAAAGGCGCCATCCTTGTTCCACATTAGAGGGAGAACATTGTAGAGCCACGGAAAATGAAGAAAATCATTCACCTAGGGCATCTCGGAATAGATCATTCCCTGGCTCTGCATCTGCCATTCATAAATGAACCCAGAGCTTTTCTAAAGGAGCTTAAAAGATTTTATTCCTAATCCATTTTTTCCCCTAGAGCTTTGGAAATATGGCTCTATAATTTAATGATTAAAGGAGATGAGCAAAAGAATGAACTAAATAAGATAACATCAGCTTGCTTTGCAATAAAGAGCCAAATTTTCCAAATATAGAGCAAAATCCAATTGTGGTGCTGCTGTTTATAAATGTTCCCTGCATGACATTCACATGACAGGCCCAGTGGGAACATGTGTGTCTTTTCACACATAAAGAGCTTTTGCTGTGGCTCTTTACAGAGTTGGAGAAGGTACACTACATCTCCCTCCCTTCCCTATACAACAGTACATGGCTAATGGAACAAGTATAAGCTGGAATAAGTCAAACCCCAAAACACTGAACAATGACCACTACATAGCATAAGAGACTACAAACCACCCAAACACCAGGACTTTCCAATGGTTGAAAAGATAAAAATTCCTACACTAGATACCCATTTAACACATGAGTTCTTCCGGGGGAAACGGCAATAGATGAAACCCATAGTAGCTTATCTATGCGTTAGCATTACCCCTGGTTATCAAACTTTATACACATTGATTGCTACAGTTTTGACAATGTTTCCCCCTCATCTATATGCTGTATCGCAATATACTTCTAATAAAGGTGGAAAAAAAAAAAGAAAAGATAAAAATTAAGAAGTGATGCCACACGCAATACAGTGTGGTGTTCTGGATTAGATCCTGAAAGAGTAAAAGGATCTTAATGGAAAAACCTGGTGAAATATGAATAAAGTCAGCAGTTTAGTTAATAGTAATGTGCCAATGTTAATTTCTTAGTTTTGAAAAATGCATCATGGTTAGATGATGTATCATTATTGAGATAAACTGGGCGAACTGTGTATAGAAACTCTCTGTTCTATTATTGCAAGTTCCCTACAGATACAAATTTATTCTGAAATAAGAAGTTCATTTTTTTTTAAGAAAGCCAGACTGGGTGTGATGGTGCACTCCTGTAATCCCAGAAGTTCAGAAGGCTGAGGCAGGAGGATCAGAAGTTTGAGGCCAGCCTGGACAACCTAAAAAGACCCTGTCTCAACATAAAAAAAAAATTTTTAAAGGGAGGGGGAAATTGAGGTATAGTACAGTGGTAGAGTGCCCTGGGTTCAGTCCCTAGTACTGCAATCAATCAGTCAATCAAATCTTAAAAAGTAAGAAGTCAGACTGGGTGGTGTGTACTTGTAGTTCCAGCTAGTCGGAGGCTGAGGTGGTAGAATTGCAAATTTGAGGACAGCTCAGCAACTTAGCTACACCCTGTCTCAAAATAAAAAATGCTGGGGATGTAGCTCGGAGAGTGCTCTTGGGTTCAACCTTCTGTAGTATAAACAAACAAAAAAAGTGAGGCCCCATTTTCTTTTGTTGCCGGTGGGAGGAAAAAAGGGCATAAATGTTCTGACACTCCTCGTTAGAAACTGAAAGTATTGACCCATAATTTCATTTCCAGAATTTGTCTTAAGGAAATAGGTGTTCATCTCAGCATTTTCAGGAATGGGGAAAGTTGGCAACAAACCACAGTGTCAAAATTAGATACCATATGGGGCTGGAGCGGTGGCTCGGCAGCTACAGCGGTGCTTGACTGGCATGCGCAAGTCCAAGGGTTTGAACCCTAGCACCATATACACCATGAAGAATCAGGGCAATGAGAGCCACGTGAAAAACTAAATAAAATTGATTCTCTCCTTCTCTCTCTCACTGTCCCTCTCTCTCGCTGTCCTTTCTTAAAAAAAAAAAATTAGATACCATAGAAATAAAGGTGTAACCACCACCAAGGAATCTGCAATGATGCTGGAGAAGTTAAAAAATAAATTTTTTTCCCTCTTTTCCAGTGCTGGGAATTGAACTCCAGGCCTCACACATGCTAGGTATCCTCCAGCCCTGGAGAAATATATTTGATGATGTGGAAAGACTATCAACATGCTGCTGAGTTAAAAAAAAAAAAAAAGGAAGCAGGTTATAAAGCAATCTACATAGTATGACCTTATTTTAAAAAATCTATGTGCGTAGAAGAAGAGGAAGATATGTGAAGATATAAATAGTAAGTAGTTTTCTCCAGGTGGGTGTGAGGTTGTTGGGTGCCATGATCCAAATGACATGTCCCCAAATTTATATCTGAGCCCCTAACTCCCAGTGTAACTGTATTGGAGATAGGGCTCTTAGGAAGTAATTGAGGTTAAATGAGGTCCCGAGAGTCCTAATCGAATGGGATTGGTGGCTTTATAAGAAAAGGAAGAGAATGATCCCTCTCTCTCCTTGTGTGTGAATCATGAACCCATGTGAGCAATAGCAGGAGGCAGCTGTCAGAACCAGGGAGAGATCCTTCACCAAAAGCCAACCTGAGTGGCACCTGGTGCTCGGACTTGCAGACCCCAGAACTGTGAGAACGTAGATTTCTGTTGTTTAAGCCACCCTGTCCATGGTATTTTGTTATGACAGCCCAAGTGAGGGCAGTATTCTAAATGTTCTTGTTTTTGGTCTCATTTTTGGTCTCGTTTTTCTATAGTGAATATGAATATGTGCAATTTTATTCTTAGGGTTTCACTGTGTTGACAAAAAAAGCACAACTCTCTGGGTCTCCTTTGGGTGTAGTCTTTGAGTAGGACTGGTAAAGTCACCCCAAGAGCCTTCCTCATGAGGTCAACCTGCTGTCTGCTTCCTTGTGCCCAAGACACACAGGGAGGGCTTGGACCCCTTTACCCTCGTCATTACCGGTAATTTATAGTTAGTCTCTACAGCAATTTTTAGTTTAAAACTTGCATCTGTAGATATTAACTTAGTTGCCTGCCATATCAGTAAGGAAGGCAGATACTATTGCTCCTTAGGGGACAGGTTTGGGAAGGTTAGGAACTTGCCCAATGTGATATGGCCAGTGATGATAAAGCCAGGGCCAGGAACCAGGCATCTTGACCCCAAACCAGTTCCTGACTTTGCTGCCTTACTGCCTGTCTAGCTATTTTTTCCCCATTAGTCCTGGGCCATCTTGTGAGTAGGATTCAGAGCTCTGACTCAGTCTTCCAGAGTCCCACCCCAGGCAAATTCTGGTCCTCATAAATTTCATATTGGAAATAGAAATATGTTACATTCTCCCACCTCCATGCCAACCATGAGCTATTCCTGGGCCATGTGTTTTCTGGAACCCCAAAGGCTGTGCAGGCTTAGGCAGAGTTGAGCAGCCAGTCTTGATTTATTCCTGTGCAGAGCCAGTGGGCTGCAAGGCACAGCCTGGACCTTGAGCCCCAGAAAGAGGCAGTGAGTCTGGAAATGGCTCTGTTGGAGTTGCAAAAGCCAGGATCTGACAGTGTTGGGATCCAGCTTCAGATCTATGTATTTATGTATTTGTTCTGCATTGGCGAGTCTGAGCTTGGATAAACATCTTTAAATCCTCTTTGGGATTTTTCAGTTTTTGCATTAGTGAATGAGAACAGTTGCAGACATTGGCACTGTTTGCTAGATTTCTGAGTGTTCAGGAAGTTAAGTGAAAATGAAGGTGACTAAATGGAAGAACCAGAAAGAGTTTGTATTGGCGTGGGAATTGCTACTGCTCTCTTTAACCATGGAACTTAGAAAATAATCAGTTTACTTACAAAGTAGGGCAATAAAAAGAATATTGTATTATGTGTGCATTCAGCAGATATATATCAGTGCTTGAAATGTGGAAGGCATCATGCCAAAGTTGAGGAGAAGCCACGGTGAATACAAAAATATCTGCTCTCAAGGCGGGGACAGTCCACTGGGAGAATAGACTTGTGTGTATGTTATCATCACCCTAGGCACTCAGGTGGGTGGAAATGTGAGGTGGGTTATTTTAATTATCTTAATCACCGGAGGCCATCTCTGGCATTTGCACAGAGAGAGACTGGCCTGATATCACACAGTGGGCCGGTGTGTCCCAAGTCAGGACCCACCCAAAGGTGCAGATGCTCAGCCCTGATTCTCCTGGACTGTCCCTCTGGAGCAGAGAGAGCTGGAGGCTGGGCCCGTGTCTCTTCCCTACCCCAGCCCTCACACCTGCAGTACAGAGGGCAGGGAAGAAGGCTTCAGAGAGAGGAGGCAAGAACTAGCTGGTGGAAGTCTCCCCCTCTCCCAGGCCCCTACTTGCTGCCCATTATGGAAGAGACAGGTGCAGACTCTTCAGCATGGCCTCCAGCACCCTCCATGAGGAGGAACCAACCTGAGGACAAAGCCATCTCTCCTAGCTTCTCTCTGCCCTCCCTGCTCCCTTTCCTTGTGGAGATCAGACTATGTCTCCCCAAACTATGAAGGATTCTTGAGTTGAAGACAGTTAAAAGGAAGTAGATGCAGGAGAGCTCTCTGTCCTTCCTCCATTTGCCTAAAAGCAGGACATAAAAGACAAAAATATCCTGCCCTCTCCACCAGGGAGAACAAACATCGGTCATGGAAGGTGGCTTCCCCATCATGTCTTCCAGGAAATGGTAACAGAAGGGTCTACATTAACAAACCTTACTAACTTGCCTTTATTAGCTTTCTCCCACATTGCCACCTGTAGACACTCAAAGTCCTATTCTTTAGTCTTATTACTTCTCTAAAAATGTACCATTCTTTGTGGAAGAAGATACTGTATAAACTGGAATTCAAAGCCACCCCTTTGGGACTGCTCATTCCCCGGGGGGTCTCCCACGTTCATGTGAAATATACATGTTAACAAACAAACTTCTATTTGTTTCTCTCTTGTTAATCTGTTATTACAGAGGTTCCTTCCAATTTAGAACCATGGGAATTGATAGGTAGCAGACAGACATGAGTGGTGGGAACATGAGGTTAAGAGAATAATTCTACAGTCTGGGCCTACTATGCTGATCCCACACACTTTCTTTTAAAAAGCAATTTATTTTCCAGGCAGGGTAGCTCAGGCCTATGCTCCCAACCACTTGAGAAGCTGAGGCACGGGGATTGAAAGTTTGAGACCAGCCTCAATAAACTAAGACTGTGCCTCAAAATAAAAAAAATTAAAAGGACTGGAGGTGTAGCTCAGTGGTGAAGTGCCCCTGGATTCAATTTCCAGTACCACTTGCACACACACACACACACACACACAGACACACATATATGTGAATGCACGCTCGCACATACACAGCATCATTACCTGAGACTACTCTGGCCCTGCCTAGCTTATGTCAATAGGATATGCTGCATTCCTCAGCAAACAACCTGTTATCTGCAGGCCCCAAGGCTCCTCCCTGCCCATAAGAACGTAAATTACCTTTCCTCCACCTTTCCTGCCGTAATGGTGCGTCCTGGCTATGCCCTCGAGCATCCATGGTGCCCAAGAGGGGAAACGCCAGGTGCTTATTAGGCTGTGCTCCTAAGTCATCGTCGGACTTCTAACTGTGAAGATGAAGCATGGTTACATTGGCGGATCTGAAATCACTGAAAATTGTTGTCCACCTCACAGACAGGTCAAACAAGTGTGGAGTGATCAGCCCCAGGCTGGATGTATAGCTCAAAGACCTAGAAAAATGGCAGAATAATTTGCTCCCATCTGGTTTCATTGTGTTGACAACCCCAGCTGGCACCATGAACCGTGAAGAAGCAAGATGAAAACACACAACAGGAAAAATCCTCGAATTCTTTTTCTAGGGCTGTAAAACATATACAATAAAATGCCTCAGTGGACAAAAACAAAACAAGTTACCCTGACACGGGGACTTTTACACAGACCAGATTCCAGGACTTGGGGAGACAGGGTAATTAGAAGCAAAGCCCCAACCATAAGAGTTGTAAGAACAAGTTCCAATTAGTACCTGTCAGCACAGGCCAAGGTGGCCCAGAGTTGCCTGGGTCTTTTTTTTTTTTTT
>PVKS010020143.1:0-37267 GCA_004027875.1 Aplodontia rufa | reverse complement strand
TGTGGGGCTGGGTAGGTGTGGATTGGGGCAGTGTGAGGCTGGGGTGGGGTGGGGCTGGGGAGATATGGGTTGGGGCAGCGTGCAGCTGGGGTGGTGTGGGGGCTGGGGCGGCTGTGCCTGCTGCAGTGGAGCCCTAGGGTGTGCCTGAGACTCCTGCTTCCTCTGCAGATAAACTTCAACCTCATTCTGCTCCTCCTGCTGGAGCTTCTCATGGCGGCTACAGTGATCATCTCCGCGCGGTCCAGTGAGGAGCCCTGCAGAAGGAAGAAGGTGGGTGGCCTTGGCAAAGGCGTCATGCCCCTGAGGTGACCTGGCTGCTCTAAGCGTCTCCAATGTGCAGCCCAAGCCCTGGGAGGTGGTGTGGGTGGCACCTGTGGTGATCTGCACCCCAGCCTCCCTTTGTGGCCCTAAGGGCATCACCTGGAGAGGCCACAGCCAGCCAGTTGAACCCCGTGCCTGCACAGTGATAAGGCTTTGTTCCTTCTAGGGTTCCATCTCTGACAGCAACAGCTTTTTGGATGAAGTGCCATTTCCTGCTCGGGTCCTGAAATCCTACTCTGTAAGAGAAACTTTGCTTCCCTCTTTATCTCTTCTCACTGGAGGGTGTGTGTGAGGCTGGGCTACACCATTGTCCTATTTTTCAAGATGGCCACACATGGCATAGACATGCACAGGAGCCACATGCCATCTCCAGGCAACATGTTCAGGCTGTTGTTGGCAGGCACCACTTAGAAGGGCCAGTGTTTTGGGGCTTTCTGGGGTCTTCAGAGTTTGACATGGGCACAGACCTGTTGAAATGGGTGTTGGGCTGGCACTGTGGTCCTGAGAACCTGAGCCTTTGCGTCCCATTAGCCTCAGTGTCCTGGCCTGAGGAGCTCTGCTTGGCAGCTCTCCTGTCCATCTCTGTTCATCTAGGGTTCGCTTGTTCTGCTACTGGGAGATTGGACAGTCTGCGTGTGGGGTATTGATTTCTTCTTGTGATGCTGTTGCTCTGTGGCCTGGATTTGGGAGCCCATGTTCTCAGTCATGGACAGGCTTAGAATTGCCCCGTGGCGGGCTTCCTCTTCCACACCGAGCAGCAACCCTCTCTGTTTAATGGTGCTAGGCATGACATCTGTCCCCGGGCCGGTGCCTCTTTGCCGTCTGTCCAGCTGCTCTGCGCTGGTTGTGCTTGGTCTGCCTCCTTTCGCGCAGTGTCCAGCTGTGAGTCTAATGTTCCCGTCACATCTGCCTGGCTTGAGTTTACTCCTTTCCTTTAACTGCAGTTTCTGACATAGTTAGACTTACTTTACTCTTCCCTGCCCCTCCTTCTGGGTTTTTCTCCTCTGCCTTCTCCTTCTCCCCTGCCTTCTCTTGGGTGGGCTGAGGCTTCTCCACTCCTCTTCCCTCTGGATGGTTCTGGATGGGAGGTTACACATTTTTGGCTTTCTGGCAATGTTCCTTCATGCTCCAGCTTGCCTCCTGTGGACAGATGTAGTGTCCTCCCTGCCACCTGGGCTCTCTGGACACCTTCCTGCCTGGTGCCTGGTGCTGGTGGGCTCCTAGTATCTCTGACTGCTTCTCAGTTCCCTGGTGCTGCGAGCCTGCCCGTGAGGCTTGCTTCCCAGGCCTCTGCCTCTATTTACCCCGCATGTCTGTCCTGCCCCTTGCTCTACTTCTCTTCTATTTAATGCATTCTTCAGACACCTGGGGCAGGGGGGGGCATCTATTTCCAATGGCTTTCCACTTTTTGTGGGTCCCCTGTTTCCCAAGTGTCAGTGCCAGGCTGATGGTGTCACGAGTGTGTGCCTCTCCCACCATGGGGGCACCACAGCCACTATCCTTACCAAGTGTTCTCCCTTCCCACAGCTTCCTGCTCCTTGTTTTGACTGCTCTCAGGTGGGGGCTTGGTTTTCTTGGTCCATGTTGGGTCCTGTATGTGCAAGGAGGCCAGTTGGCCTGGCCTGTCACCAGCATGAGCCCAGCAGCCCACAAGTCCACTGCACTCCAGCACCTCATGTCCAGTGCACTCCTGCAACCACATGTCCACTGCACTCCTGCAACCACATGTCCACTGCACTCCTGCAACCACATGTCCACTGCACTCCAGCACCTCCTGTCCACTGCACTCCTGCAACCACGTGTCCACTGCACTCCAGCACCTCGTGTCTACTGCACTCCTGCAACCATGTGTCCACTGCACTCCTGCAACCACATGTCCACTGCATTTTAGCACTGCATGTCTACTGCACTCTTTCAATCACATGTCCACTGCACTCCTGCAGGCTGCATGTCCACTGCAGTCCAGCAACCACATGTCCACTGCACTCCTGCACTGCATGTCCACTGCACTGCTGCACTGTGTGTCCACTGCACTCCTGCAGGCTGCATGTCCACTGCACTCCTGAAGGCCATGCACCTCCATGCCCAGCTTCCCATTGCCTCCTTGCGAGCCTTGCCATATCCCAGCTGGATCCCACCTCCAACCTCCTGGGACTCAGCTAGTGGCCTCAGTGGGTGAGCTGGTCCAGCCTGAGAGTAGGGCAGGCCGTGGGGGTCAGTAGCCTGCCCTGGGGAGGCCCACGTCTCCAAGCTGTATCTCTCCCTCATGGTGGGGTGCATATCCTCACAGTGGTGGCCCCAGTGAGGTAATGCTGGCCCACTGTCCCCTCCTAGGTGGTCGAGGTTATTGCTGGTGTCTCTGCTGTCCTTGGTGGGGTCATTGCTCTGAATGTGGATGAAGCTGTCTCAGGCCCACATCTCTCGGTGACATTCTTCTGGATTTTAGTGGCTGTGAGTACTTCCTGGCTTGCCACCCTGTCCATCCATAGCCAACCTTGCCACATAGGCATGGCTGCAGCACTGGGTGCCCCTCCTTGAGCCAGTGTGGCTGGTCTTTGCACTCAGTTGTGGCATTCAGACAGGAAAGCACCTGGGGAGGTCCCCACTGTGCCATTCCAGAGGAATTTTGAAACTGAAGATTAAATGAGTCAGCATGCAGTTTTGTTAATTGCTCTCTTTTTAAATTTTTATTAAGGAGTTGAATTATTGTACAATCATCGATACATATAAAGTAACAATATGATATGCATTTGTTGTTAAATGATAATTACCCCACATCACCCACACTCCAGTCTCTTGATTCTCTTTCACCCCTACAAGCAATATAAATGCTTAGGTTATAAATTTTCTGGAATTAATTGATTGCATAAGTATTACTTGGATTCTCAGGGGGTAAAGAGTAAGCTACATTGTTGATTGACTCCCTAGTTTCCTCCCTATCTTTATTCCCTCTTCCCCTGTCCTCCCTGTACCTGTGGTTGCCCAAGCTTATGCATTGCTGTGCCTTTCCTGGGTCCAGTACATGAGTTTGACAACCTTTTACACAAGCCTAGGTTTAGCTCCAGCCTCCACAAATGAGTGAAAACATTTGACCCTTGACTCTGTGAGTTTGGCTAACTTCACTCAGCATGATTTCTTTCATTAATTGCGCTTATTATTTATATTACTCTTATTTTTCCTGAGAAAACCAGTTATTTTATCATTCTACATGTCTTATAAAACGTGACATTCAGTGCTAAAGTAGCAGCTGCTCAGCAGAGCCTGTGGGAAGTGCACGGGTCACGGCCACTGTTCCAGGCATGGTCCTCGAGGCACTGCAGGGTCACTCTGCACATGTCCTGTGGTTCCGTGTTCAAGGTTGGACTGAAACGTGCACCATGTCATGCTCCATGGGCTGTGCATGGCTGGGTTCTGGCTCCTGGACTTCCCCTCAGCACTGCCCACCACACGTCATCCCAAAGCTGCTGTACAGCTGCACTTGGTGCTCCCCAGCATGGACACTTGCTACTTGCAGCCTATTGCCAGACACTGGCTGGCCCCACACTGCTCACCTGATTGTGTGAATTTTTACAATATTGCTCCTACCATATTATGGAAATGAACAGGGCGTGGTGAGCACCTTCTACCCCGTCCATGGGCTGCTCAGAGTCAGCAGGCACTCTTCCTGAATCTGTCCAGCAGGCACAGCCTGTGGCTCTGTTGCTCTGTATGGAAGCAGGCACTGGCCAGGTGTGATGTGGCTGGGGTGGACACCGCACGTGGAGGATGCAGTTCAGCTACTTGTAGGGTGTCAGCAGTGCCCTGGGTGCCTGTGTGGCCGCAGAGATCCAGGCTGTAGCTCAGCAGTGCCCTGGGCACCCACATAGCCTCAGTGAGCTAGGGTGGGCTCAGCAGTGCCTCTGGGCACCCACATGGCCTCAGAGATCCAGACTGTAGCTCAGTGGTATCCTGGCTGTGTGTGTGGCCTCAGCCTCAGTGAGTTCCTGAGATCCCTTTGCCCCAGGGCTCCCTAGGAACCCTTCTATAATGAGGGAGGAATGGAGCCTCTCACCTGGCTGTTACTGAGAAGAAGAACTCCTGTGGGTGCCACCTGAGCACAGACTTCCAGAGAAGGGACAGGGGACATGTCTGAGCTTTGTGTCTGAAATGCGGAGATAATTGTGGGATTCTATCCTGGAACTCACTGAGTACAGAGACCAAGTTCGTAATGGAAAATGCTCATCCTTGTCCCCATCGCTGTGACCAGTCAACCCTGTTGACAGTCTTCTACCCTGCCCTGTCCTCCTCTGGGCCTGTCCCATGGAATCCCCCTCATCCCTCCCAGAAAACCACCCCATTTCCCAAGTGCCATCCTGTCTCTGGGCCATCCCTAAATGTACCCACAGTACATTTCTGTTTTCTCAAAACTCAGCTGGGTACGGTGGCACACACATGTAATGCCAATGACTTGGGAGGCTGAGGTAGGATTGCAAGTTTGAGGCCAGCCTTGGCAAGTTAGGGAGACCCTATCTCAAAAAATAAAATCTTTCTTTTTTTCTTTTCTTTCAGTGTTTTCCAAGTGCCATTGCCAGTCATGTGACAGCAGAGTGTCCCAGCAAGTGTCTGGTAGGTGAGGGCCTTCCCTTTCCTGTGCCATGGATGAGGCTTTGGCCCACATTGGCAGCTACAGGGCTGGGTAGGGGCCAGGGAGGAGAGGCCCTTGAGCCAATGGGAGGGTCAGGACTGGACTCACCCCCAGCAGAGCACTCAAGGCTGCCCTATCTGTGGAAATGGCAGAAGGGAGCACTTCAGCCATGGACAAGGAAGTCCCTGAGGCTGAGCCAGGGAGGGAGGGGTCCAATGCTGTAGCAGGGCTGGTCAGCTGTTCCTAGGCTGGGTGCAGGGAGCGGTGAATGTCTGCACTGGCTGTAAGCCTCGTCCTGAGTCCTGACTGTATAGCACCCTGGAGCTGGGAAGATCCCAGAGGTTAAAAGCACAGGTCTTAGAGGAGGGGACAGTGAGTTTCCCCTAAGGGCTGTCATCATGCTTCACAAGTGTGCAATTCCAAAGCCTCCTGTGGTGCGCGACCCGGGACTCCTCACTCACACTGGGGGTGGGCACTGGCCACACCCTCCACGCCGGTCGCCTCTGCTTTTCCACCAGGTGGAGGTGCTGATTGCCATCAGCAGCCTTACGTCCCCACTGCTGTTCACGGCTGCTGGGTATTTGTCATTCAGCGTGATGAGAATCGTGGAGATTTTTAAAGATTACCCACCTGCCATCAAAGTACGTATTCATTCATTTTATTTTATTTTATTTTGATTAATTTTATTTATTTTTTTCACCAGGGTTGTGTTTCTTCGATACTTAGTTGTGTATATGGTGCTAGGGTTTGAACCCAGGTCCTCACCCATACCAGGCAAGCGCTGCAATATTGCTGAGCCACAGCTCCAACCCTCGTTCATTCGATTTTGAAATTCTCTAGAAACAGTGCTCCCTGCTGTCGGCAAGAGTCTGAGGAGCATTCTGTGGGGCTGGTGGGCTCTGTCCTCACAGTGGCAGTGTAGACAGGCACCCACCCACCTGGCTGCAGTGGCTCTGCATGGTCAGCCGTAGGCATAAGGTGGATCTAATGTGCTATTCCCTTGGGGACGGTGGTGTGACTGCCCCACCCCTGGCTGCTCTGTCCCTGCTGCTCAGCAGGGTGCTCTGGTCTGGTTTCTACCCAGGCTGCTTGTGCTTTCCTAGCGATGGGCCATGCTTCCCCATCTTAGGACAGCCCTGTAAGAGGTCACTTGTCTCCTTCACGGGGGCTTAGGACTTTCTCCACCCTTTGAGCATCCACACACATTTCAGAACCACTTGTCACTGGGATGTCAGTTGGAATCACATTGAGTTTATAAATCAGTCTGAGAAGAACTGAAAGTCTGAAATGCCAGCACATGGGGCCTCTGGGTGACCTTCAAGATCTCTTCCTTGAGGCTCAGGCCCACGCAGCCAGATTTGCATCTTTGGTTCCCACATAAATCATGTCCCCAAGTTCATTCACAGGAATCTCAAGCATACATTGAAAGGGCTGGCAGTGGGCAGCAAGATGCCATAGCAGCCGGCCTTCATGTCCACTGCATCTGCTGACCTGGACAGGAAGATCTGAAGGTGCACGTTGGTTGGACAACTGACCCTTGGCACTACAGTTGACCACAGCTCCGCAGGCCACAGTCACACAATCAGACCTGTGACGTCAGAATCACAATGTCACCTGGGCTCCTGGCCACGTGTAATTTTCTGGAATCACCCCAGAGCTTGACGCCCTGGCCTAGGTGGCCAGGCCTGGCTCCTCAGTGCATGGGTCTCCTTCCTTCTCTTCCATGTTGTTTTGGTGCTCCCGGAGCACAAGGCCTTCCCAGGGCATAATGTGCCCATGGAATTTGGCTCTGGCTGCACATGGGGCCCCTGTCCCTGCTGCCTTCCCCTGGACTAGTGAGGTGAAGAAAAGATGGGCCTGGGCACTGGTCCCTGCTCCACCCCTAGGTGGCATATGCTCTGTGGAGGGCCTGGGCTCTGGATGTCCACTCCACCCCTAGGTGGCATATGCTCCATGGAGGCCTGGGCTCTGGATGTCCACTCCACCTCTAGGTGGCATATGCTCCGTGGAGGGCCTGGGCTCTGGATGTCCACTCCACCTCTAGGTGGCATATGCTCCATGGAGGGCCTGGGCTCTGAGTGCCCACTCCACCCCTAGGTGGCATATGCTTCGTGGAGGGCCTGGGCTCTGGATGTCCACTCCACCTCTAGGTGGCATTTACTCCGTGGTGTTTGCTTTCCTCCTGTGTTGGGCACTACCAAGGACTCACAGGGTTTCCAACATTTTTAGAGGGTCACAGCAGTCTTTCTTTCGATGCTCAATTTGACCCAGATGTGGACAGATGGGGCAGCTATCAGCTCTGTGCTCCTGGCAGACTCGCCCAGATGTGCCTGGTGGGCTGGGTAGGGACAGTACACTCCGAGTACACTCATGCCTTCCTTGGGACCGCTGCTTCTGAGCTGGTCTGTGGACAGAGCTGGAGAGAGACATTTAAAGATTGGGGCTCATACTGCGAGTTCCTGATCAGATTTAACAAACACCGTGTCCACACCTTTGCTCCTGCTCCAAGCACGTTGCTCCTCGTGGCACTTCAAGTACTCACCACTCGTTTTCTCTTCTAATGCTCATAGTTGCTTGCCATCTTAGGAGCTGGCATCACCACCCACTGCTGCCCGAGCAAATCCAAGGGTTCCTTGACACTCATCCCACTGGGGTGGGGCAGGCACATGCCACGCTGTCTTCTGGGTGCTTATGGATAGATTCAGTACCAGTTAATGGTTTCTGAATGTATTCAATATTAGGGTTCGGTTCTTTTTTCCATTTAATGATATTTTGTAAATATTTAAAACATTTATGTGGTTCAAAAGCCAAAGCTGTAGAAAAGGTCTGCTCAGAGAAGCTAGATGCCAGCCCTGTTTACCTGCTCCTCCATCAGGCAACCATATTATTATCTTTCCTCTTTCTTGCAAAATGGGTTGCAGTGTATAACCATTATTCCATTATTCAGTACCTTGTCTTTTTTGTTTTTTGTATTGGGGATTGAACCCCGGGTGCTAAACTACTGAGTCACATCCTCGGTCCTTTTTATTTTTTATTTTGAGACCGGGTCTTGCTAAGTTGCTTAGGGCCTCACTAAGTTGCTGAGGCTGGCCTTGAACTTGTGATCCTCCTGCCTCAGCTTCCCAGGTCTCTGGGATTACAAGTGTGAGCCACACCCAACATTTTTTTCTTTAACTTAATTTATTCTGGTGTTTCCTGAGCACCCAGGGGATCAGAGTTCTTCTGTCCTTCGCTACTTCTGTACAACTAACCAGCCTCCCCCACCAGTCTGTTTTCCGTCATCTGCTTTACCAGTCAGCCTCCGGTGAGTGCCGCTGGATGGATCTGGGTGGCACTTCTTCAGGAGTGCTAAATGGGAGCGGGCAGATACGCCTAGGCCCCTCCT
Source organism: Aplodontia rufa (assembly GCA_004027875.1). NCBI lineage: Eukaryota > Metazoa > Chordata > Mammalia > Rodentia > Aplodontiidae > Aplodontia > Aplodontia rufa. The sequence continues at coordinate 28,937 of PVKS010020143.1, read as the reverse complement.
CAGGCAGGAGCACCCTGCTTCTCCACAGCCTGCAGGGTGCAGGGTGCACCGTGCTGCTTCTGCTGTGCAGGTGAGAGCGTGGCTCTTGGCTAGAGAGGACTTTGCTGATCCTAGCAAGCTCTGCTTCCATCTCTGGTCCCCTTGTGGGGGGCTTTGGAGGCCGCCTTCCACGCCCTCCTCTAGGTGTGGGGAAGAACAGTCCTGGACCTGCTTAGATCTTTCTCATGAGATTCTTCAGCTTAACCCATCTTTTCCTCAGTCCGTTCTGACACTGTGCTCCTGCCTGGGAGGTCCGTTTCCTCTCTTCCCATTCTCTGCCACGGCCCTCCGTGGCCTCTGCCCAACCCTGTGCCCGAGGCTGGGCTTCAGATTCGTGGCCTGGCTCCAGAAGGGCAGTGCTGCAGTTCATGATCTGTGGCCTCCCCTCCCCTTGCTCCTCCTCCTGCTGTTCATGTTCATACCTAATTGCTGTGTACTTCATCGGGTCACCTGGAAGGACATACCTGAGTTGAGCAGAAGGTTCTGGCTGCCTTGTGGAAGTTTCTGCAGCTGCTGTGACCTCCTCTTGCTGCACTGAAGCGCAGCTCCCAGCCCCTGGGCTCTCTGGCCACCAGGACCCTGGGCCTTTCCTCCTCCCCCAGCCCAGCCCACCTCTTCTTGGCCCTCCTCATGGCCCTCTGTCCTGGGCCTCCAGCAGCTGGGTCACTCTGCTGGTGGTTCTGGGGCCCCCTGCCCACGATCCCTGTACTTTCTTCCCCTCAGCGTGACATAGTGGTCTTACTGGCCCCATAACCATCCTGTGGTCAGTGGGTGGTGAGAGGAGTAGCAGCCGGCGCTTTCCACGGGCTCGACGGCCTCCCAGGTGGTTCTCACACCTGTTAACTACAGACTGACAGAATGCGTAGCAGAATTGATTGAGCTGGAAGGGTTATTAGTTGGGTTACTGAAATGAGAGAACATGTTTGCATTGAGGGGATGCGGAGCCAGTGGGCATGTCTGCTCCTTGGCTACGGGCTTGAGGGAGATGGCAGGGGTCAGCCTGGGGACTCCCACCTTGCTCGCCCTCACAGTCCTACGACCTGCTGCTGCTGCTGCTGCTGCTGGTGCTGCTGCTGCAGGGAGGCCTCAACACTGGCACTGCCATCCAGTGTGTGAGCTTCAAAGTCAGCGCGAGGCTGCAGGGCACATCCTGGGATGCCCACACCGTCCAACAGGAGCGCCCTGAGGGGGAGGTGAGTGGCCTTTTCTCCTTGCACCCTACGCTGGGGGCCTCCAAGGACCCCGGTAAAGTGATCTTCTATGCCATTTTGTATTTTCTAAATGCCCAGAAAAATCTTGAAGAAGTAAATTAGGAAATATATTAAAAAAAAAATCTAGGCAAATACAAACCCATTCCTGGGTGCTGAAAAGTACTACGGGCTCGGCTTTCAGAGGCACAGAGACAGCCTTCTGGGGATTCTACAGATCATGGTCCCTCCCTGACTCTGGAAGGGTGGAATCAGTGCTGTCATGCCCACCTTGGCCAGGCCACAGCCAGCTGGACGGTCCTCTGCCCCAGCCTCAGCCCTACCTCTTGCCCACCTCCTGCTCCCCAACCCTGAGTCCTGATGCCCCCCCACCGCTGAGCAGCAGGAGGCTCTCAGCTCCTCCCACATGAGGCCCATGCTGGCAGGGCTTTTGGGCAGTGCTGGTCCCTGCCCTTTAGGGGCAGCAGAGAAACCTCCTAAGGAGGCTGCAGGCTGCCTCCTTTGCCTTCCATGGCAGGCATGGCCCTGGTGGGGTCACATGGGTCCTGTCTCCCTCACAGGTGGCCAGAAGCGCCCTGAAGGAGTTTGACAAGGAGAAAGCCTGGAGAGCCGTTGTGGTGCAGATGGCGCAGTGACCACGGCACTCATCCAGTTGCACCAGCCTGTCCTGCAGCTGCTACTTCTAACACGTCCTTCCCTTCCATGAGGGTGGTGGCGCTTTTCATCCTAGTTTAACTTTGAAGTAGGCAAATGTGGACTATGCCCCTGTGGGATCTGCCAGCTCAGTACTGTTCAGGGTCCAACAGCCGGACCCCTGGCGAGGATGGTGTGGTACCACTGCTGAGGACGGTGGAGGAGTCTGGGCAGAGGCCGGGTTCCACGTTCCTGTGTGCTCTGCCAGCCTGGGTCTTCCTCACCTTGCACTCTCCGCTTCCTAGACGAGCCCTCTCCAGGGCTCAGCCTGCCAAGCATCCTTTCCCAGCAGCCAAGCAGGTCATGCTCTTCTGTCCTGTCCCTAGAACTGAGTGCTCTCAACACGCGTGCCACTGTGTTTCCCACACCCCAAGCCTCCACCTGATCTTCCCACTGTGCTCAGTCCTTCCAGGGGAGGATCCACCTCCTCCCAGGCCCTGGAGGATGTCCTTGGGTGTCCTTACGTCCAGCTTGGAACATGTATGATCACTGTGATGGTTCAGTGCTTTGGGGGATGGAGCTGAGTACAGGACTTCAGAAATTGGATTTGACCATATTGCCATGTCTCACCACGCTGATGACAGTGATGGGTGAGGCTGAGCCCCTCCCTCCACCTTTGCTTGGCTCCTGCAGGATGGACCCCCATTCAAGCCCAGGGAATCTTTGTGCACCAACCTTCTTGCCTCCTGACTTGTTCCCTGCTCACTAAGTTCTGGCCAGGGTCTTAATCTCAGCTGTTTGGAGTCTCGGGCACTTATGGGCCTCTGCAGCATGCTCTGTCACTGCCCAGCAGTTTGGGTGTGAGAATAATGCTGGTTTCAATTAGATTATAACCCAAAGTTGGTTCATGTGCCATTAAATATATTAGAACAATAAATGCTAACCTACAAATGTGAACAGCAGCCTATTTAAGGCCTCTTTATGTGGGGTCTCAGGGGATCTGTCTGCCTGGGTTCTGAACAAATGGAGATGTGTGAAGGAGGGGGAGCCTGAGCCCAACTGAGGGCACCTTGGAGTCTGGAGGTGAGGTCTGGGGCCAGAACAGAGGTGTTGGTGGGGGAAGATACCAGCCCCAGAGAGAACCTGTAAAACACAGGAACGTAACCTCCATGTTCTGGGCCATCTCCAGAATGCCCTGGTGGAGTGTGGGTCTCTCCTAACCACCCAGATATGCCCCTGAGGTAGGGACAAAGAAGAAAGGAACTGACTGGGACCCTGGGTGACAACACTGGCCAGGAGGACTGGTCCAGTCCAACACTGGCAAGTGCCCAGGTGGGGGCGGGATGGGTCCCCCCAAATGGCCCTGAGTTCACCAAGGCTGCTCCAGGCTCTTCTGTGGGATGTGTGAGCTGCTGCTGCCACACCGACAGCCCCGACCCGCGAAGGGACACTAGCTGGTGAGTGGGCAGTGCGCAGTTCTAGAGAAGGACGCCCCCCAAACACACACCGCACCCTCTAGGGTGGCCTGAGCGAGGGTCTTGTGTCCAGCGAGGGTCAGAGAAGCTGGGCAAGGGGCTCGGCTGATGACTCGGGAGGGGCAGGGTGTGACCCGCAGTCTTTATGACTTGGCGGGGGGCTAAGTGCCAGGGCGGGTCTGTGTGACCCTGAGCACCGCGCGCGGGGCCCCAGCGCGTGACCCGGGCGGGGGTCGCGGCCACTCGCGGGCCCTCCCCAGACGCATGGCCCGCGTGGTCCTGCGCCCCGGCCCCCGCCCCCGTGCCCGCTCGAACGGCAGCCCGGGACTCGAACGCGAGCCCGGGCCCAGCCCGAGCGCCAGGGACGGCGGCCCGACCCGGCCCGCGCGTCTCGCACCCCCAGCGCGCCGCCACCGCAGCCTCCGCCGCCCGCCGCCGCCCGCGCGCCCGCGCAGCCCCACGCCCCGGGCCGGCCACCGCCCTGCGCGCCCGGGACTCGGCGGCCCGCGCCAGGGTCCTGCACACAGCGCGGCGCAGCCAGGGCCCGTCGCCCGGGGCAACCGCAGGACGCGGGGACGCGCGGCCAGGGGCGGGGGCGCGGCGCGCGCCCCGGGGCCGGTCCCGGGTGAGCCCCCGAGCCCCCGCTTCAGTCGCGCACCGGCCCCGCCCCGCGCTCGGAACCCCAGAACTCCCCGACCTAGGCTCGCACCTGCCCGCCTCCCGCCCCTCCCGGCGGAGCTCCGCTCCTGGAACTCCGTGGACTCCCCGCTTCCCTGACACGTCCCTCCTGCCACCTGTGCCCGCCCCAGACCTCTCCCTCGCATCTGTGCCCCAACCCCAGACCTGTCCCCCACCTCCCAACTTGTTCCCCTACCCCAGACTTATTCTCTCCCAGACCTGTCCCCCGCACTTCCTGACTGCCCCACCCTCAGACCTGTCCTCTACCCCAGACATACTCTCCTCAGACCTGTTCCCACCCCTCTTCCTCCTACTCCAGGCCTTTGACCCTCAGACCTGTTCCCTGACCTGTCCCCCTAGCCCTAGCCCTGCTCCCCTCCCCCTAGACCTTCCCACCCCAGCCCTAACAGCTCTTTGCTCCTGAACTGTGTGCTCCTCTCCCCACAGGGGCTGGTGGCCTAAAGGAGGAGAGGCTAGAGGCCGCCATGGAGCCAGGCGAGAGGCTGTCTTCTGTCTTGTTGGATGGAGACCACAGAGAGGAAAATAGTCTGTACCTGCCTTTGCTTCCCAGGGTTGGGCAGTGCTCAGAGGGGCTGTTCCCAAAAGCTGGAGGGTGGCCAGGGTCATAAATGCAGGTGCCTTGCCCAGGGCACACCAGGGGAGGCCAGGGGCAGGGTGGGGTGGGGGCTTCTGCTGTGTCCTGGTGACCCTTCCCCTAATGTTCAGTTCCTGCGCTTTCCTTTCAGCAGGCATGGGGTCTTGGTCATTGGTAAATACCTAAAATGCTAGGAGTAAAATCCGTGTCACAGTGGGTGCCCACTTAGCTTCAGAGGGTGCAGACAATATAGCAGCTGGGTAACTATGCCTGGCCCTGCAGCTAGTGGTGTCCCTGAATCTGGGGCATTCTGGTGGGTACATAGGTCCTCTGTGCTGTTGAACTTAGCATTTCCCTTACAGCCCTTATTATCGGAGTGTTTGTTCCAGATCTGGGCCATTGTTAATTTGGACGGTTTTGGTACTGGCTTGTGGGAATCCCGTGTGCATTCTGGATACCAGATCCATGTGTCCTAAATATCTGTGGGGATTCTGCAGCTGGCCATTTCAGCACCTTAACCATTCCTTCAGCAGAGTTTCGGTGAAGTTTACTTGTCAGTCGTTTCTGTCATTAATGTCTTGGCATCTTATTTAAGAATCTGTGGGCTGCAGCAGTAGCTCAGTGGTTGGAACACTTGCCTGGCATGTACAAGGTGGGTTCAAATCCCCGCACCAACACGCACCTGAGTGTTGGAGAAATGAAGGCCAGATGAAAAAACAAATAAAATTGATATTGTTCATCTCTCTCTCCCCTGCCCTCTCCTTCCCTCTCTTAAAAAAAAATTGGAGAGATTTCCTGGAGTTTAATTTAAAAAAAAAATCTGTGCCTACTTATTGTCCAAAGAGTAGTGCCCTACATTTTCTTTTAATTCTACTGTTTTATAATTCCACTGCTTTATAATTTCACTGTTCACACTTGGGTACAAAGCCCACTGGAATTGAGTGTTGTATGTGGAGTGAGGCTGGGGTCACCATTGCCCCTGTTTATATATCTAGTGATTCAGCCTCTGCCTGGCAGGTGCCCTAAGCCAGCCCGGTGTGGGTCCCCATTGTGTCCTATTGACCTTTCTGGCCATCTTTACTCTGTACCACCATTTTGATTTCAGTAACTTCGTTCTTTTCTTTCTCTTTTTAAAGTTTTTTTTTAACAACTTTATTTAGTTTTTCACATGGCCTTAGTTGCTCTAACACTTAGTTGTGTATGTGGTGCTGGGGTTTGAACCCGGGTCCTCATGCTTGCCAGGCAAGTGCCTAAACCACTGAGCCACCGCTCCAGCCCTCTTTTTTAAGATTTTGAGACAGGGTCTTACTAAGTTGCCCAGGCTGTCCTCAGACTTGGATCCTCTTGCCTCAGGCTTAGGAGTAGCTGGAATTATAGGTGTGCAGTACCATGCTTGGCTCCTGCTTTATAATGCCTTAATATCTGGTGGCATAAGTCCTCTGATCTTGTTCTTCAAAATTGGTTAGTTTTTCTTGGACCCTTACACTGCCATGTAAATTTTAGAATGGAATTGCTAATTTGCATATGTACAAACTCTGCTGGGATTTTAATCATGATTACATTGAGTCTATGGGTCAATTTTAGGGAGAATCAACAACTTGACAATATTGAATATTCTAACATGTGAACACCTGACTATCCCTTAATTCTTCTCAGCAGTGTTTTATAGTTTTCAGTGTGTATTTATGCAAGACATCCATCTGTTGTTAGACTTGCTCCTAGATAGTTGTTTTTAGATGCTCTGTAGCAACTCTGTTTACTTTCGTTTCTCACCATCTCTTGTACTTAGAAATATAATCGTTATGAATTTTACTTTCTTTGGCTAGTACTCTTGGTAGTAGAAATGATGTGGTAGACATTTTCGTTTTGTACCCAAACTTGAGGGGGAAGTGTGGTCTTCTGTAGGAGGTAAGAGGCAGTCTCCTTTTATTGCTGGATTGGTGAGAGCTTTTGAATGAGAGTTGCCACATGTTGTCCCCTGATGTCTTCTCCATCTGCTGAGGCAATGGTATTCTTTCCCCATTGGACTATTAATGTGGTTTATTTCATGGATAGCTTTTCAAATACTAAACCTATTTTGCATTCCTATGACAGACCCATGTGGTCATACTTCATTTTTTTTCTGTCACTGGATATGATTTACAAATATATTGTTTAAAATTTTGTGCCAATTTTTATGAGAAAGATTGGTATGCCTCATTTCTTTGCTGTAGTGCTGTTGTCAGATTTGGATATTTAATTTATAGCCTCGTAAAAAGAATTGGAAAGGGGCTGGAGCAGTGGCTCGAGGGTTACGGCGCTTGCCTGGCATGCACAAGGACACAGGTTCGAATCCCAGCACCACATATACAGCAAAGTGTTAGAACAACGAAAGCTATATGAAAAACTAAATAAAAATGACTCTCTCTCTCTCTCTGTGTCCCTCTCTCTTAACAAAAAAAGAATTGGAAATATTTTCCTATTTGATGAAATAGTTTATATAAAGTTTTTTCCCCTAAATATTTGGGAAGATGGATGTGCACTAGCATTTAGACCTGGAGTTTTCCTTTTGGGAAACACTTCAATTATGGAGTTAATTTCTTTAACAGAAATAGACCTTTTCATATTTGCTAGTTTTTTGATGTCAGTTTTCTTTTATGTGCTTTTCAAAGAAACAGTTCATTTTATGCAAGCTGCCAAGCTATTGGCATCAGGATGTTCACAATATATTCTTATCACTTTCATCTCCAGGTATTATGGTGTGTCTTTTATCATTCTTGATGCTGTTAATTCATGTTTTCTCTTTCCTTGATCAATATAGTTAAAGGCTTATTAATTTAAAAATTTGTTTCACAAATCCAACTTTGGGATTTGTTAATTTTCTCTACAGTACATTTTGTCTTTAATTCTCTTTTACCTTTATTATTTCCTTCTTTCTAATTTCTTTGAGCAGAATTGCTTCCTTTCTAGCCTCCTGAGCTCTTATTTAGATAATTAATTTTCAATTTGTTGTCTCTTTTTTTTAAGAGAGAGAGGAAGACAATTTCAATTTGTATTTATTTATTTATTTTAAAGAGAGAGGCACAGTGAGAGAGAGAGAGAAGGAAAAAATCAATTTTATTTAGTTCTTCAAGTGGCTCTTGTTGATCTGAGACTCTGTTGTGTACATGGTGCTGGGGTCTGAACTCACATACTTGCGCATGTTGGGCAAGCACCGTAACCGCTGAGCCACCACTCCAGGCCCTTGTATTTATTTTTTCGTCTGCTTTTTGTTTTTCTGACAGTTGTGTATGTAGTGCTTGATTTTGAACTGGGGTCCTCGCGCATGCCAGGCAAGTGCTGTACCACTGAGCCATCTCTTCAGCCCCTGTTGCCTGTTTTTAAAAACTTTTTATGTATTTGTTTTGTGGTACTGAGGTTGAACCCAGAGGTGCTTTACCATTGAGCCTCATCCCCAGCCCATTTTGGTTTTTATTTTGAAACAAGTTCTCACTAACTTGCTGAGGCTAGTCCTGCACTTGCGATCCTCCTGCCTCAGCCTCCTGAGACCCTGGGATTACAGATGTGTACCACTGCGCCTGGCTGAGTTGTTTTCTTTTCTGAAACATGCACTGTTTTAGTAAACTTTTTGCTGCTGTGACTAAAAGCTAGAGAAGTGGCTCAGCAGTTGCCTGGCATGTGTGAGGACCCAGGTTCAAACCCCAGCACCACATACACATCTAAATGTTAGAGAAACAAAGGTCAGATGAAAAAATAAATAAAATTGACTTTCTCTCCCCCCACCTTCTTTCTTAAAAAAAAAAAGGAACAATTTCAGGAGGAAAGGTTTATGTGGGGGCTCATGGTTTCAGGGGATCTTGGTCCATAGAAGGCTACTTCATTCCTTTGGGCTGGAGGTGAGGCTGAACATCACGGTGGAAGAGTGTGGCAGAGGGATGCGATTCAGGGCATGGCTCCAGGAAGCACCAGATACAGAACATACATCCCAAAGGCATGCCCCCAGTGACCCTCCTCCTCCAGCCTCACCCCACCTGCCGTCAGGTGCCAGGTAATGGGTCAAGGCCCTCATAAACCAATCATTTCATGGCAGCCTTTGCATTGTCACAGGAGATTTTGGGGGCACCTCACATCCAAACCCGAGCATGCACCTGGAGCTATAAATTTCCTGCTTGTTCTTTCCCACTTCAGCTGCACTGCAGTGCTTTGACATGGTCCTATTTTCGTTATCATTTACTTAAAAGCAATTTCCACTTGATTTCTCCTTCGTGTGTTGGTTTAAAAGTGTGCTGCTTGGGTTTTGAAGACGTGGGACATTGCCTCGTTGTCCCAGTGTTCTTAGTTACTGGTTTGGTTTGACGGCTGATAGAGAATCCGGGCTCTGTCACATCAGCCCTGTGAGATGAGGGTGATGGCTAGCTGGGCAGTGCTCCGCAAGGCCCTGACGGCTGATCGTCACATCCACATTTCCTGGACTCTGAAGTCTTTGCTTGATCTCTTTTTACTGAGGCAGGTTGAAATGTCCCTGAGTGATGGTGGACTTTGTCTTCTGCTCCTGTCAGTTTGTTGTTATGCATTTTGAAGCCCCTGTGGCCAAGGTCAGCCCCTTGTCTACCTCTGCACAAGGCTGTCCTTGGTGTTCAGTCTTGCCACCTATGTGCGATCTTCCTTTCCTGCCTGTCCTGGCCAAGGTGGGGTCTGGTCTGGAAAGAGCAGGTCACCAGGGGCCCATCCCCAAGGCCGGCAGGCCTGGAGCTTTCCCACCAGGATGGGTTTAAGCCTCAGTTCCAGTTTCTGCTTTAGGTAGAGTAGATCTTCTGTTTCTTGCATCTGTCTTGGTAATTCAAATTTTCCAAGGAATGTGTCCATTTTATCTGGATTTCAGATCCATTGGCGTGAAGCCCAGTGCGTCCTCCTGCTCTCGAAATGTCTGTGGAGCTTCCTGTCCTGACACCACTGCAGCCTCCGTATTCTCCAAATCAGCCTCGCCAAGTCTTGCCAACGCATCCCCAGTGTCGTTGGTCCAGACTTTGGGATCTGCGATCTTCTTCATTGTATTTAAAATGATGCATTTCACTGACGTTTGCTCTTTGTTCTTTTTCTTAGGCATCTTTGGGTTTTCGCATGTTCTTTCCCCCTGCTTGAGATGGATGCTTGACTCGGTGTGCTTAACTTTAGTATTTTCTGGTCAGTGCTTTTACAATTAGAGATTTCTTGATAAACAAAACTTCCTGTATGTCACTGAGGACTTGATCTGTGGCGTCCTGTTTGGCAGAACTTGCCGCACCCGGAGTCACTCTTTGACCTGTGCAGGATTCAGAGTGCATGTTAATTTGCCTTTGTATGTCTGTTTTTCAGTTCCCGACATCCAGCTCTGTGTTCATGCACCTGTGTGGTTCACGGGAGTTCAGGTTCATGGGAGAGACCTTCCTTCAGCCCTTTAGCGCTGTTGCTGGAGCCACGTGAGGCAGCCAGGAAGCGAGGTGTCTGTCCCCACTGTTCTGCTGGCCCGGGAAAGCTGTGCCCGTGACCCTATGTGGCCATGGGTCGTGTGTTTCCAGGCAATGTCATGGGACTGCCTGTCACCCTGTGAGACCTTGCTGTGAGCCAGGCCACCCTGGTCTGTCTCCGCGTGAAAGGACTGCTTGCCTGTGCCCCTGGCTGTGGGCTGCCTTTTCCTTTTCCTAACAAAGAGAACATTTCAGTTTTGATCCAGTCCAACTTTGTTGGACACTCTTTGCACGCCATCTGACAACTTTTGCCTGCCTGTAGGAGATTGCATTTCTCCTGGAAGTTTCCAGCCACAAACACCTCAAATTATCTCTGGGTGCATGGTTAGTGTTCACTTTCTCTGCATGGACATACGGTTCTAGCACCATCCTCCAAGTTGCTTTGTGCTTTAGTTAAAATTGCTTGGCTGGTGAGCATGGGTTTCTGGTGGAGCACACCGCAGGAGCAGGAGGGCAGGCCTGGGCTGGTTCCACCTGGATATGCAGGGACTGTGGGTCAGGGGATTTGGAGGTCAGGATGGTCTGGTGGAACAGGTCACTAGGCAAGAAACCCAGGGCGTGGGCACGGATGGTGAAGTGGCTGTGTGAGGGCTGATGTTAGGTCTTAGGAGAGAGGAGCAGCAGTAGGGTTGGGGACCCATGGGTGACGCTGGTGAGCCAAATGTCCATGGTGCCTGGAGGGAAGACTTGGGATGGATGGCAGGGGTGGGAAGCCCAGATGCAGGGTCCAGATGGGGCAGTGGAGAAGTTGGGACAGCTGTGTGGACGACCCTGGACACTGGCTTTTGGTGTGTCTGGTGGTCAGGGTTGGAGCTTTTTGTCTCTGTGACCAAAGTACCTGACAAGGCAACTTAGAGGAGCAAAGATGATTGTGACTCACAGCTGCAGAGGTTTAGTCCATGGTCAGCTGGCTGTGTTGCCGTGGGCCTGATGTGAGGATGGAAGGAGGGCTGCTCAGCCCATGGCAGCCAGGAAGCAGGGTAAGGGGACAGAAGCTGGGGACAACACCTTGCCCCCAAGGGTGGCCTCCAGTAACCCACCTCTGCCAGCTGGGTCCCACCTCCCAGTTGTCCAGCTGGCTATGGTAGATTAATTGTCACCCACTGATGAGGTCAGTGCCCTCATGACCCAACCACTGCCTAAAACTCTCACCTCTGAGCACTTGAGGCTTTGGAGGACAGTCTAGAGCCAGACCCTAACCCCAGGAGAGGAGCTGGTATCAGGGAAGGCATCTGGAGGGGACAAGGGCCCACCTGGAGTGTGCTCTGGGTGGGAGAGAGGACGGCCACTCCCCAGGTGGGGCTGAGGGGCCACTCGTCCCCTGGCCACACATTCAAAACACTCAGAGAGGATGGAGGTTCCCAAGCCAGGGGAGCCAGAGCAAGCAGGGAGGGGACAGAAAGGAAGTGGCAGGCAGGGGGCTGGAGAGCCATAGGCTAGGCTGTGGGGCTTGGGTACTAGAACTCAAGGATGGATGGGCACAGGTGGGGGCGTGCCACTAGGAGAGTGGTGCAGTGGGGCCTCTGCGGCCAAGTGCTGCATGCATTATTAGGGTGTGGTGATGTAGAGCCTGGTCACTGCTTCCTTTGCCCTGACACCTGTGTCTCTTTGGCAGAATCAAAGCAAGGAATTTCCCAAGGCCTGGCTTCTTCCCCCAGACTGGACAGATACAAAATAGCAAGGCAGTTAACAGAAAAAGCAATCAAGGTAAATGCTCTGTGGGACCAGAAGGGGGGAATATTTTTTTAAAAACAGGAATTTTTTTGCAATCTGGCAATGGTGGGCCAGGCCCAGGGAGCCCTGCACATGGAGACCTGTGCCAGGGTCTCTCTGGTTTAGCTGTGGGGACGTTGAATTAGGGGATACTTCCCTGCCCTGCACCAGAAGCCAGAGTTCCCAGCAGTGGGTGTGGCACACCTCCTGCCTGCACAGACTCTTCCTGACAGGAGGCTCTATAGCGCAGGGGGCAGGGACACCCTCCACTGCTCACAGAACCTCTGGGGCCCTTTCCAACACCCCAGCCCCCGGGGGCCAACACCGTGATGTGGTGTGTGTGTGGAGGGGCTTACGCCACAGGAGAGGAGCTTGGAAACTGTGGCTCTTGGGGCTCAGGAGGGAGAGGAAGACCTCGCCCGTCACAGGTGGGAAGCACATCCTCTCTGCTCTGGAGCACCCACACTGGGGTCTGGGGACATGTGGAAGGTGCAGGTGGTCTGTAAGTGGAAAGATACCCCCATATCTGACCCCCTGAGACTGTGAAGGTCAAATGGCTTCTCTGCATGAGTATCAATTCTTCTGCTTGGAGAGCCTGATCAGTGCAGAATACGCCAAGGCTGACACACGTTAGGAATGAAAACAGCCTCGTTTCCTTAACGTGCTTCTGAGGACAACACACATAAAACCTGCAGCTCATAAGTGCAGGAGCGATGGTGTCATAGCCTGGGCACACCCAGAGAAGCAGAGCTGACCCAGTAGCAGGTCCGTCATGATGAAGAACGTCTGTCTCCTTTGGAAGTGGCCTCTCGGCCCCTGCAGTTGTTCCCCACCCCACCCCAAACCCGGGCCGCCTCTCATGCGCTTTGTGTTTTCCATTCTTCTCCCACCTATCTGGAGTTTCAGCTAAGTAGACTGTGCCAGCTCATTCATTTTTGCATTTTTTTCCTGAAACCTTTGAATATATAAGCATTTAGGGCTATAAATGTTCCTATATACTGCTTTAGATGTATATCAAAGGCTTTGATTTTATAGAATTTTGTTTATGTTCAGACCAAAGTATTTTATACTTCATATTATTATTTCTTCATTGATCCATAGGTTACCTGAAAGTTATGTTTTCTAATCTCTGCACTTGTGGATTTTCTATGGTTGTACCATTCTTTTTAAATTATTATTATCATTTGTTCAACATAGTTACATATTGGAGGGAATTGTTGTTATATAATCATGCATACAAGATATTAACAAAGTATGTTAAGGCTGATCCTAGTCCAGGATCTCCCCACATTCATCCGTTCCTCTGTAATACCCCATGATACAGATAGAAATGAGCATATACATGTATATTAATTTTTGAAATTTCTGAGTTTCTCTGCCTACCTGTGTATAGTTAGACTTCTCATGGGAGAAGCCTCCCTCCCCTCCCGCACCTCCCTGACTCCTTCCCTTCTCCTCTCATCTTCATAGTTATGGTTTACCCAGCTTATGTGTAATTTCAACTTTGGCAGGTTTATTAATTAAACTTAGCCAACTTTCATCCTATCTTAGGTTTTACTCTAGCTTCCACATATGAGAGAAAACATTTGGCTCTTAAGTCTCTGTATTTAGAATACTTCACTCAGCATGATTTTTTCCATTTCCATCCATTTAGCTGCAAATGCCATGATATCATTCTAATAACTCCATTGTGTATATATTCCACAGCTTTTTAATCCATTCATCCAGCAAGGAGTATCTGGGTTGGTTCCATAGTTTAGCTGCTGTAGACATTGGTGTAGCTGTGTCTCTGTAGTGTGCCGATTCTAGCTCTTTTGAGAAAATAACCAGGAGTGGGGTAGCTGGGTTGTGAGGGAGTTCCATCCCTAGTTGTTTTTTTTTTCTGGTTGTTCAAGTTTTATTTTTTTGTAAAATGTTAATTCAAGTTCTTTGCCCATTTTTTTACTGGGTTGTTTTACTAAATTGTAGTTTTTCATAAATTCTGAATATAATTCCTTGTTCATGCATATTTATTGTAAAAATTTCAGCACAATTTCTCAAAACAATAATATTCTCCTATATAACTAATACTATTATTGCATTTGGGAGATTTAACATTTATATAACTTTTTTTTCAATTTTTTCTCTTTTTTGTTGAATATGGACTTACATTTGAGGGGGATTCGTTACCAAACAATCAAGAACAAATGTATATTTACATAGTTAGCCAAGGCTGATGCCATGTCATGGTTTCTCCACTTGACATCCCTAGTTTTTTGAGGAGTCTTCATACTGCATTCCAGAGTGGCTGTACAAGTTTTCAGTCCTACCAATAGTGTGTTGGTGTCCCTTTCTCTTACAACCCCTCTAGCACCTGTTATTGTTTGTATTCTGCATTTTTGCCACTCTGATTAGAGTGAGGTGGAATCTCAGTGAAGTTTTGATTTGCATTTCTCTGATTGCTAATGATGTAGAACATTTTCTCATGTATTTATTGGCTTTTTGGGCTTCCTCTGTTGAGAAATTTCTGTGTAGTCCCCAGCCCATGCATTGATTGGATTATTTATGGTTTTGGTGTTAAGTTTTTTGAGTTCTTTGTATATTCTGGATATTAGTCCCCTGTCAGAGGCATAGCAGGCAATCATTTTCTCCCATTCTATAAGTTCTTTCTTGATACTCTTGACTAATTCTTTAGCTGTGCAGAAGCTTTTCAGTTTGATGGTATCCCACTCATTGATTCTTGGCTTTAATTCTTGCACTATGGGAGTCTTGTTAAGAAAGGAGGTGCCGACACCAATATGGTGGAATGTTGATCCTATTTTTTTCTTCTAGCAGTTGTATAGTTGCTGGTTAAATACCTAATCCTTTGATTCATTTTGATTTGATTTTTGTATAGGGTGAGAGATAACAATCTAATTTCAGTTGTCTGCAAGTGGCTGTCCAGTTTGTCCAGCACCATTTGTTGAACATGCTGTCTTTCCTCCAGGCTATATTTTTGTCCCCTTCGTCAAATATCAGATGGTTAAAGACTTGTGGGTTTGTCTTGGTATCTTCTATTTTATTCCATTGATCTTCAAGTCTGTTTTGAAACCAATGCCATGCTGTTTTTTTGTTGCTATAGCCTAATAGTATAATTTCAGGTCAGGTATTGTGATCCTTCCTGTTTCATCTTTCTTGCTTAGTAAAGTTTTGGCTTCTCTGGGTTTCTTGTTATTCCAAATGAATTTGAGAATTGCTTTTTCTATATCCATGAAGAATGTTATTGGTATCTTGATGGGGATTGTGTTGAATCTGTACAGGGCTTTTGGAAGAATGGCCATTTTAATTATATTGATTCTGCCTACCCAAGAACATGGAATGCTTTCCTGTCTTCTCAGGTCTTCTTCAATTTCTTTTTTTAAATGTTTGATAGTTTTCATTGTAGAGGTCTTTTATGTCCTTTGTTAGATTAATACCCAAGTATTTTGTTCTTTTTGAGGTTATTGTGAATGGGACAAATTACCTGATTTCTTCTTTGTCGGAACTGCTTCTGGAGTATAGGAAAGAGGTTGATTTTATAACCAGCCACTTTGCTAAATTCATTTATAAGTTCTAGTAGTTGTCTGATTGAGCTTTTTGGGTCCTCTAGGTATAGGATCATGTCATGAGTAAATAAAGATAGCTTGATTTCCTCTTTTCCTATTCGAATTCTTTTGATTTCCTTCTCTTGTCTGATGGCTTTGGCTAGGATTTTGAGGACTATATTGAAAAAGAGTGGTGAGAGTGGACAGCCTTGTCTTGTACTTGGATTTAGTGTAGGAAAGGTTTCAGTCTTTCTCCATTAAGTATAATGTTGGCTATGGGTTTGTCATAAATGGTTCTTACAAAATTAAAGTATGTTCCTTTGATCCCTATCTTCTCCAGAGTTTCAAGCATAAATGGCTGTTGAATTTTATCAGAGGCCTTTTCTGCATCAATCGAGATGATTATATGGTTTTTTTCTTTAATTCTGTTTAAGTGGTGAATCACAGTTATTGATTTGTGTATGTTGAACCAGTCCTTCATTCTTGGAATGAATCCACTTGATCGTAATGTATTATCTTTTTGATGTGTTTTTGGAGGCAGTTTGCTAGAATTTTATTAAGGATTTTTGTGTCTATGTTCATCAGGGAAATTGGTATGTAGTTTTCCTCCACTTAATGTGTCTCTGTTGGTTTTTGGCATCAGGGTTATATTTGCCTCGATAAAAGTATTTGGGAGGGTTCTGTCCCTTTCGATTTCATGGACTAGCCTACAAAGGAGAGGTGTTAATTCTTCTGTAAAGGTCTGGTAGAATTCTGCTGAGAATCCATTAGGGTCTAGGCTTTTCTTTTTTGGAAGACCTTTGATTGCTGTTTCAATTTCACTACCTGAGTTTAGATTTTCAATGTCCTTTGTTAATTTGGGAATGTTATATGTGGCTAGGTGTTTGTCCATGTTTCCAGATTATCAGACTTGGAAGAGTATAGTTTTTCAAAATAAGTTCCAATAATCCTCTGGATTTCGGTTGAGTCAGTAGTGACATCTCCATTTTTGTCTTTGGTTTTGTTGATTTGCTTACTTCATTCTGCCTTTTGGTGAGGTTTGCGAGGGTCTGTCAATTTTATTTATTTTTTCAAAGAACCAGCTCTTTGTTTTGTTGATTCTTTTGTTGTTTTTTGTTCTCCATCTCAATAATTTCAGCTCTGATTTTGGTTATTTCCTGCCTTCTGTTGGATTTGGGATTGGATTTTTCCTCTTTTTGTAGGGATTTGTGTTGGAGCATAAATTTATTAATTTGGATTCTCTCTTGATTTTTTATGAAGGCACTCAGTACTACAAGTTTGCCTCTTAAGAATGCTTTCAATACTGTCCCAGAGATTTTGGTATGTTGTGTCATCAGTCTCATTCCTTTCCAAGAATTTCTTGATTTCTGTTCCCATTTCATCTTTGATCCATTCTTCATTTAAAGAGGGTATTATTCAATTTCCATGTATTTATATACTTTTTTGTTTTTCTTGTTCTTAATTGCTAAGATCATACCATTGTGGTCTGATAGGATATGTACGATTATATCAACTTTTTTGTATTTTCTAAGATTTCCTTTGTGCACTAGAATATGTTCTATTTTGGAGAAGGATCTGTGCGCTGCTGAGAAGAAGGTAAACTCAGCTGATTTGGGATGGAATAGTCTGTAAATGTCTTTTAAGTCCAATTGATTGATAGAGTTGTTTAGGTTAGAGATACCTTTATTGATTTTTTGCTTTGATGCTCTGTCTGTTGTTAATAGTGGTATATTAAAGTCCCCTAGTATTATTGTTTGAAGTCAATAAGTGATTTTAATGTCCTTGAGTACTTTTTCCACATGTTTGGAAGGGTTGTAATTGGGGGCGTAAATGTTAACTACTGTTATAGCTTCTTGATGTAGTGCTCCTTTTATTAGATATAGTGACCTTCTTTATCCCTTCTGACTAATTTTTGGTCAGAATTAGCTTAGTTGGTTGTAAGTATCAAAACACCAGCTTGCTTTCTTGGGCAAGCCTGGTAGATTTTTTGCCATCCTTTCACCTTCAATCTGTGTCTATTTTTGGCTGTGAGGTGTAAGCAGCATATTGTTGGATTTTGTTTTTTGATGCAGTCTGCAAATCTGTGTCTTCACTGGGGCATTGAATCCATTCACATTCAGAGTTATAACAGATATGTGATTCTGAATTCCTGGCATTGTGACCATTGTTGTATTTTCTGCCATCTTGGATATCTTTTAGTGAGTTATGTTTTTATTGGCTTTCCTCTGTTTATGGGCTTTGGGAGTTGTGAGCGTGTTCCTCTCTTTGAAGTTTATCTTTAAATATTCTCTGTAGAGCTGGTGTTGTGTTCATGTATGTTGCTAGTTTGTTCTTGTCATGGAAGTATTTTATTTCCCCATCACATTTAAAACCGAGCTTTAGAAACTGGAGTGGTGGCTCGGTGGTTATGGCACTTGCCTGGCATGTGCAAGTACACAGGTTCAAACCCCAGCACCACATACACAACAAAGTGTATGAGCAATGAAAGCCACATGAAACACTAAATAAAGTTGATTCATTCTCTCTCTCTCTCTCTCTCTCTCTGTCCTTCTCTCTTTAAAAAAACAAAAAACAACAACAAAAAAACCCCCCTGAGTTTTGCAGGGTATAGTATTTTTGGCTAGTAATTGTTTTCTTTTAATATTTGAAAAATATCATTCCATGGTCTCCTTAACTTTATTGTCTGAGCTGAGATATTCACAGTAATTACTGGTTTGCCTCTGAATGTGATTTGGTGTTTATATCTTACTGCTTTTAAACTTCTTTCCTTGCTTTCTCTATTATTCATTTTGTATATGATGTGTCTTAGTGAGTTTCTCATTTGGTTATGTCTATTTGATGTCCTATAGGCCTCTGGAATTTGATTTCTGGATCAACCCTGAGATCGGGGAAATTTTCTTTGGCTATCTCATTGAGAAAATTTTTAGCCATTTTTGTTGTGGTGTTGTTGTTCTGTGTCCTTTATCCCAGTTTCTCTCAGGTTATTTCTTCTGATCTTGTCCCATATTTCTTGGAAGTTCTGATCATGCTCAGTAAGCTTTTTTTCTTGTCTATCCTCCTTGTGTTCAAGATTATTCAACCTGTCTTAATGTGCTGATGTTTGTTTTTTGAGAGCTGAAATTCTATTTTCTACTGAGTTTACTATGATAGTAATATCTTCTGTTGAGCTTTTAATTTGGTTGACTGTGTTTTTCAGTTCTAAGAGCTCTGCTACATCTCTTTTCAGAATGTCTAGTTCTTTGTTAAAGTGGCCTTTCAACTCCTGAAATTGCTCTCTTATTTCCTTCCTTAAGTCTTCTTTTAATTCTTTGATTGTTTTAATAATCAGATTTTGATCATTTTTCCAGGTTTTCACCCAGGACCCTGTCTGTGAACTCCTTGACTGGGGAGCTGTGTGTTTGAGGAGGGGAATTATTTCCCCTTTTCTTCATTTTTGAGGCTGGGGAGTGCGGCCTGTGAGCCTTCTTTGATTATTTTATTTTGGGGATGTTGGTGAGTTGTGGGTTTTTTGTCTCTTTGGTAACTTGGGCTGGGTGCAATTTGGGAAGCTGAGATTAACATCAGGCTTCCTAACCTATGGTTAATTATTGGCCTTTGCAATTTTTAATACCTCACAAGATACGCAAAAGAGACCATATGTGCAGCCAGTGGGTACAATAAACAGCATTAACCTAGTTACTTTTTTCCTTCTGAAACTGTTACAATGTTAATTACCAACTATGAGTGGAATGGTAGGATTATTAAGTATCTTCAGTTAGAACACTATTAACCATCAGAATATAACTGGATTAAAAGAAACCAAGCATTATCAAATTTGGCATTCCATTAATGTCCTCGATAAGGACAAATAGACAATATGGTCCGTTAAAGTATACAATGAACAGTTTTGAACTGGTTACTCTGTTTCTTTTGTAGTCAATGCACTATTAGTTATCACCTATGGGAGAAAAGATGTGATTAACAATTATCTCCAGATGCAGCAAAGTGATGTTAAGCTTACAGACATCTGAGAGTAAA
Organism: Aplodontia rufa; assembly: GCA_004027875.1. Classification (NCBI taxonomy): domain Eukaryota; kingdom Metazoa; phylum Chordata; class Mammalia; order Rodentia; family Aplodontiidae; genus Aplodontia; species Aplodontia rufa. The sequence continues at coordinate 9,551 of PVKS010020143.1, read as the reverse complement.
GAACTGAGGTAGGAAGGAGACAGTCTTGTGATAATGAAGCAAGAGCAAAGTGTGTAGATATGCGGTAAGAATATTCTGGTTACCAAAAATAAAAATCAAAAAACAAGCAAACAAAATAAAAAGAGAGGGGGAAAAAAGAATAAGAAAAGGAGAGAGAGAAAGAGGAAGAGACTGGGGGAGTGATGTTGGGGGGGGTGAAAGAAGAATAGGGTTTGGCTGTTGCTGGAGAATAGCAAAGATGTGGGTAACAGAAGTGAGCTACTAGGGGGCTATACAGCCCTGGCCTCAGGTGGTGTGGTAAGTACAATATTTACATTAAAGCAAGTGTTCAAGAGAGAAGTAATGAATAAGTAAGTAGAAAGAAGAAACAGATCCACAGCAACAATACTACAAACATATACACATCAAAAAAATTTTTTTTTTTAAATTCAAACTCTGATGTATGGACTTGATGCGGCTCTGCTGATCACCAGTAAAATCTGACCAATTATCCTGGAATGTCCCAGAGTCTCTGGTGGCTTGCAGCTTGGGAGGAGAAGGAGAAGAGTTGACCATGAGGCAACTCTTTCACTCCTCAACCCAATTATCTCTGATTTAACTGTCCTGCAGGCTACACTGGCTCCAGGCATGTGGCTGAATTTGCCCTGGGGTTGTAGGAGGATCAGAGAGATGGTAATGAGTGTCCGAAACAAAGTCCTGCCCATCTTGCCAGTATGTTCAAAATGGCTGCAGCCCACACCACTTAGGGCTGGAAGGGGGGCAGTGTTCTCTCTTCCAGAGCAGAGATGCTATGGAGTTGTCCAAGTTTAAGCACAGAGCAGAGCTCCTGTTTGCACTCTGCCCATTCACAGCAAACTGTAGGATCCAGACAGGATTGTGGGGAAATCTGCCTTAGATTCCCGGCTCCATTTCCCTGCCCGTTTGTCCAGAATCGCTAGTCTGACCTCCTCATGGGTGGAAAGGGGAGTCTGCCCGCTCTTCCGCAGCAGAGATGCTGACAGGACCCAATTGCATCCCAATACAGCTTTTCTACGTGCAGTCAGTCTCTGCATGGCTGAGGGGATCAGACTGAGTTGATCAGTGTCTTGCTCACTGCTGCATTAATTGAGGGGCAAAGGCGGTCCCTGGTCACCTGCTGGGTCTGAATTAGTTCCTCTTTTCCACTTACTACACCCACGTCTCCAAGTCACTGCTCTCCAACTGACCCGCGCTGTGACCAGTGAATCTTTTCCAATACACGCGCCTTGCAGAAGGTGGCTTTCCTGGCATTTCTTCCTTTCAGGTCAAGGAGAGAGCCTGGGCACAACTTCCCTGCAGTCCACCTCTTCCCCTGCAAGCCGGCTGCACCACTCTTGTTTTGCAGCCTGCCCTTCAGCTGGTGCTTTTGCTGTGTTCATCTGTAATTAGAATGGCATATACTCAGGCACATCTACTCCATTTGCTTAGCATGTCCTGTTTGGTTTTCTTTTTTCTCTTTCTGTGCCTTCTTTTGCCTTTTTTTGAACAAATTACTTTTCTTGTGGTTCTGGGGATGGAACTCAGGGCCTGTGCATGCTGGGCAAGTGCTCTACTACTGAGCTACATCCCAGCCCCTGGGCTGATGACTTTGTTTATTCCATTTCTCTCTGTTAGGTTTGTACGTGAGGTAACCCCCAAAAGCGCATGTGTGAAGCAATGCAGGAAGGTTTAGAGGTGAAATGATTGGGTTATGAGAGCCTTCACCTGGTCAGCGAGTTAGCCCCTGACAAGGATTGACTAGGTGGAAACTGCAGGCAAGTGGGGTGCAGCTGGAGGAGAGGGTCCAGGCTGTGCTTTTTGGGGTGTATATTTTGTCCCTGGCAAGGGGAGTCTCTTCTGCCTGACATTCTGCCTCATCTCAGGCCCTGAGGATCAGACCTGGCTCTCTATGGACTGAGACCTCTGAAGTTGTGGGCTTCAGACTTTTCTCCTCTAATTGTTCTGTCAAGTCTGTTTGGTCACAGCAGCAAAAAAGCTGACTAAAATGCCCTCTGTCTTTGTCTTCTACTCTTCTCATCTTTCTGTGGTTCCCTTGGGAACTGCATTCTGCTGGCTGAGCACACGGAACACATTTTCTAAAGTTACTGGCTGCGTGACTGAGCAGCATGGGGCAGCCGGATCTTGCAGAGCGGCAGGGTGCGGGCCCTCTCGCCACTGTACAGCTTCCTGCTTGCTGTCAGGCTCCTGCACATGCCCTGGCCCCTGTATGGCCACATACCAGGCCTGGGCATGGCTTCCCAAGTGGGAGGTGGCTGGAGGCCTCTGGCCACTTGGTCTTGGGTGGATGCAGCAGCTCAGCTGAGGGCTGCCAGCAATGGCTTTCTCGGGTGTGTGTTCCTGGATGTGGTACATAGGTCCCCATTGGGGTCCATGTGGTTGTCTACACTGTGTGACAAGTTTCCAGCTGCACCCACTGACTGTCCTATAGTCTCTGGGGCACAGCTGGGGAGTGTCTGCCCAAGGCTGACATCAGGCTGGGTGGGTTGGAGGGTCTACTTCCCAGCTCCCTGGGTATCAGCAGAGGCCCCTCCCTGTGGTGTCTTCAAAGCCGAGTGGCAGGGGATGGCTCTGCAGCTGCTACAAGGTTCCCCTGAGCCAGGCTGCCAGACTTCAGATCCAACCAGTGAAAGACCTTAACTATAGCTGCAGAATCCCATCACACTTGCCAAATGATGGCAGCAGTCCTGGAGACATCCTGTCCCTCCCTGTTGCTGGCCTCTGTTGGTTAGGCTGGGTCATAGGCCCCACCTTCAGTCCAGCAGGGGCTTGCTGAGCTCAACTCAGTGTGTCTGCTGAGGACCCATTGACTCAGCCCCTCTTCCTGCCTGAGCCCCGACGACCGGATGCTGGCAGTCAGAGTCCGAGCCATGTCCTCTGCCTTGGTTCACGGGTGCACGCATGACTGTCAGTCTATTTTCTGATGCTATAACAAAATGCCCAAGACTTGGAACTTTATGAAGGAAAGAAGTTACTTGCCTCATGTATTGGAGGCTGAAACCTCAAGCTCAGGTGGCCCTCTCTGTGTGGCCCCTGGTGAGGGCTCCCTTTGGCTCGATCACATCACCATAAATGGCATCATGGAGGGACTGCAGGCAGGAGGGAAAACACGTAGTCAGAGAGGAAGCCAGAGAGTCAGGAGCCAGGCTGGTTTTCTCTGTGAGTTCACTGTCAGAGAGCTAACTCAACCTTGAGGCCAAGTGCAGTCCCCAGAGGGCAGTCACCTCCCACTAAGCCCACCTTATAAGGACTCCTCTAGCATCCCACGCTGGGAACCAAGCCTCAAGCACATGAACTCTTTGGAGACAAGTCAGTCAGTGAGCCTGGCCCCTGCAAGGACACATACCCTGAGCAGGACTTGCTGTCTTCCCACGGTGCAGTCTGTCTTGTCCCTCTTGGAAAGTCTCCACATGGGGAGATAGCCCTGGTGCTTCTGTGCTTCTTTTAAAACACACTTTGCCATTTTAGGAAAAGAAGATTTTCTCCATCTACGGACATTACCCAGTGATCCGGGCTGCTCTGCGGAGGAAGGGCTGGGTGGAGAAGAAGTTCCACTTCCTTCCCAAGGTCCTTCCAAATGTTGAGGATGAAGAGGAAGGGGTCACTGGTAGAGTATCAGAGATGCCTTGTCCTTTTGTGTGAGACACTTGTCTGTCTCAAGGCTGAGGAGTCAGCTGGCCTCCATGCAGTGCTGGGGTCTGACTCCATGTCTCCACCACCCTCCCAGCCTCTCCCACCCCAGGCATCCAGGAAAACCTACCTGAGTACTGGTCACTTCTTGGCACCCCCATGTCCAGGCCCCAGTTGTCCCTTCCTCTGGCCTCAGCTCCCTGCAGTACAGTCCTCAGACTCCCATGGTGCCAGCTGGTCTTCCCTGAATTCTCTGTCCCTGCCCAGCTCCTGCTGTGTACAGTGTGTCCCACACCATGGAGACCCAGGTCAAACATCCCCTCTCCCTCATGCCCCAGAAGGAGCCCCCTGACTGCCCCCACAACCCCTCACCCCAAGGGACAGCTGGGCCTCCAGGGCCCCAGGGCCCCAACCCTGACACCACTCCAGGTGGGTACCATACCATGGAGATTGCAGGCAGCCGTTTTGTCTCCTGTAGTGACTGACACTGGAGGGACGCAGGGTGAGGTTCCCAGCTATGCTGGCACCTGTCTCTAACAGTGTGTTTCATTGCAGATAATAAATGCACAGACATCAAAGAAAACCAAGACATGGCCCTGGAGAAGACAGAGGACATCCACAGTGTGATGGTAGGTCCCTGCTGGCCTGGGGACCCCACAGGCCTGGGTTGGGAGCACTGTGCCTCACCAAGGTCCCCTGTGCTTTCATCTCCTTTGGCACATACTCTGGCCCTGTCAGAGCAGAGACAACTGGCCCAGGTCACAGCAGGCCTGGGTGGGGTCAGGGCCTGTGTGGACCCAGGGCGGGCTGGGCTGGCTGTACTGGAGGACAGACCCTCAGGAGAAGCCAGTGAGCAGATGGGGGCCTCCAGTACCATAGCTGCAGGCAGCAGCTGCAACCCCTGCCTTGTCCCAGCCAAGCCCCTCTGGGATGCTGCTCCCACCCTCCACTAAGAACAAAAGCAACACCCACAGTGCAGGAGGGGATTTGAGCAGCATAGATGACCTAAGAGATCAAGGGTCCAGAGTATGTGGAAGAACTTGCAAATCAGCCATAAAAGACAAGTTGACAAATGGGTAGACTGGGCCTGCTCTTCAGGGACGGACCAGGAGCTCGCTGTTCTGCACTCAGTCACCTCTTCCTCTGCACAGCAGCCCCAGTACAGTCCTGGTCTGCTTCCTGCAGCCATGAAGGAATGCCAGGATAGAGTCATTTGTGAGCTATAGAGGCTATTGTCACATGGTTCTGGAGGCTGGCAGTCCAAGGCCTGGGACTGCATCTGGTCCAAGGCCAGGGCCATCTCTGGTGGCAGTGCAGAGAGGGAGCACGAGATGCAACTTGCAGCCACAAGCTCTTCTGCATGGGCATGGGTCTGTACATGATGGAGGGCCATCATGACCCAAAACACCTCCCTGCTCTGGGCTGTGTCCCTGCAAAAGGACACATTCAATTGATGACAGGTACCACTTAGTGCCACATTTCTGTGCAGCAAGGAAGGGGAGCAGGATCCTTAGCTCAGGGTTCTGTGACAAGTACTGTGGACCAGTGGCTTATCACACAGTTCTGGAGGCTGGACATCTGGGACCAGATGCTCCTAGTCTGCAGGTGGCCAAATCCTTGCTGTGTCCTCACACAGGGTGAGGGTCTCCCTGGAGTCCTTTTAGAAAGCCACTAATCCCATTAGTGAGGGCTTCACCACCCCCCATGACTGCATCCAAGAGGCCTCATCTAAAACTACCACTTTGGGGGTGAGGATGCCTGTGTGAATTTGGGGGACATGACCTGCCCACTGTCACACCTGGAAGGAGGGGAGAGCACGTGCAGGCAATAACCAGACCTGGTTTGAAATCAGAAGAAACAATCTAAGAGTAATTGGGATACAGGAAGAAATCAAAACACAAACAAATGATGCAAAGAACATTCTCAACAAAACAGTTAAAATTTTTCCTATATCAGAATAGAGTCAGAAATCCTCATCCAGGGAGCATAGAGGACACCCAATAGGCCTAATCAAATGAGAGGCTCAATAAGACACATCGTATTCAAAATGCACAACAGGGAAACCAAGGAAAGAATATTAAACGCTGTGGAGAGAAACACCAAATCACGTTCAGAGGTAATCCAATAAGGATTACCTTTGATTTTCAGCTCAAACTCTAGAAGCAAGAAGACCCTGGAAGCAGATCTTTCAATATCTGACTGACCACAACCTGCAACTGAGATTACTAGAGCCAGCAAAACTCAGCTTCAAATTTGATGGGGAAAAAAGAATATTTCATGATAATATCAAACTTTCAGCATTTATGAATAGAAAACCAGCATTACAAAAAATCCTCAGATGTGTAAAAGAACAAGCAAACACTCCTCAAAACCCATAAACAGGAAATTCAATAAAAGTGCCCTCTATCAAAAGACAACCAAGACAGCACAGAACTCACTAATAAAACATGGTGACTGTGAACCACAACCACATAACTATCCTAACACTGACTACGAATGATCTCAACCCACCAATCAAAACACAGAGAGTAGTATACTGGATCAAAAAATAAAATCCAACAATATACTGCTTACAGGAGGCCCACCTTACAGCCAACGATATTCAGATTGGGGGTGAAAGGATGGAAAAATATCTACCAGGTTTCTGGCCCAAGAAAGCAAGCTGGAGTTGCAATACTTGTATCCAACAAAGTAGATTTCAAACATAAACTAATCAGAAGAGATAAAGAAGGCTACTATATCATAGTAAAGGTAATAATACAACAGGAAAATAAAGCCATAGTGAATACATACTTCCTAAACATCAATGGTCCCAACTATGTGGAAAAAATACTCCATGACATAAAACCACTTGTGGATCTCAATACAGTAATAGTGGGAGATGTCAACACACCTCTGTCACCAATAGACAGATTGTCAAAGCAAAAAAAAATTAATAATAATAACAAAAGTACATAAATAAATAAAGAGATCTCCAACTGAAACCACTCCATAAATCAAATGGATTTAACAGACATCAATAGAATATTCCACCCCACATTGGCTGAATATACCTTCTTCTCAGCAGCACATAGGTCCTTCTCCAAACTAGACAATATTCTAGTTCACTAAGGAAATCTCAGCAAATATAAAAAAATAGATATTATCCCATGTATCCTATCAGACCATGACACTACGACCTTAGCAATTAACAGCAAAAGTCAAAACAGAAACCACACATATACATGGAGATCGAATAATACTCTATTAAATGAAGAATGGATCTAAGAAGACAGAGCAGAAATCATGAAATTCTTGGAAGTAAATGAGAGTGAAGACACAACATATAGAAACCTCTGGGACAGCATAGAAAGCATTCTTAAGGGGAAAATTTATAGCACAGAGTGTCTACATTAAAAATACGGAGAGAACTTGAATAAATAACTTTATGCTCCACCTCAAATCCTTACAAAGGAAGAACAATCTAATCCCAAAGCCTGCAGAAGGCCGGAAATAATCAAATTCAGGGCTGAAATCAAGAATGATAAAACAATAAAAAGAATCAACAAAACAAAGAGCTGGTTCTTCAAAAAAATGAATATCCCTGATGAACATTGACATAAAAATCCTTAATAAGGTTCTAGCAAACCACATTCAAAAACACATCAAGAAGATAATTCATCACAACCAAGTGGATTCATTCCAGGGATGCAAGACTGGTTCAATATATGCAAATCAATAAATGTGATTCATCACTTAAACAGAATTAAAGACAAAAAACATGATCATTTCAATTGATGCAGAAAAGGCCTTTGATAAAATCTAGCACCCATTTATGCTGAAAACTTTAGAGAAAATAGGGATCAAAGGAACTTCTCTTAACTTTGTGAAGGCCATATATGTCAAACCCTGAGGTAGTATAACACTAAATGGAGAAAAGTTGAAAGCATTTCCACTAGGGAACAAGACAAGGCTGCCTGCTTACCACTTTTATTCAATAAAGTCCTTGAGTCCCTAGGTGGAGCAATCAGGTAAGAGAAGGAAATCAAAGGGATAAGAATAAGAAGAAAGAAAGTCAAACTATCCCTTTTTCCTAATGACCTGATTCTATATCTGGAAGATCAAAACAAAAAAACTGCACCAGAAAACTGCTTGAGCTTATAAACAGATTTGGCAAAGTGGCAGGCTACAAGATCAACACCTATAAATCAATAACTTTCCTATATTGCTAACAATGATAGGGCAGAAGAAGAAATCAGGAAATCGGTCTCATTCACAATATCCTCTAAAAGAATAAAATACTTGGGAACTAATTGAACAAGGGAAGTAAAAGATCTCTACAACAAAAATGATTTAACATTGTAAAAAGAAATCCAAGAAAACCTGAGAAGATAGAAAGATGTTCCATGCTCTTGGTTAGGCAGAATTAATGTAATTAAAATGGCCATTCTATCAAAAGTGCTGTACAGATTCATTGCAATCCCAATCAATATACCAATGACATTCCTCATGGATATAGAAAAATCAATTCTCAAATTCAAGAAACCCAGAATAGCCAAAACATTACAAAGCAAGAAAGTTGAAGCAGGTAGTTTTGCAATACCAGATCTATACTATAGAGCTGTAGTATTAAAAACAGCATCGGGGTGGGGGGGGGGCTGGAGCAGTGACTTGGTGGTTACAGTGCTTGTCCGGCATGCGCAAGTACACAGGTTCAAACCCTAGCAACTCACGTACACAACTAGGTGTCGGAGCAATGAAAGGCATGTGAAAAACTCAATAAAAATTGATTCTCTCTGTCTCTCTCTCTCTCCTCTCTCTCTCACTGTCCTTCTCTCTTTAAAAAATAAAAAACAGTATGGAGGGCTGGAGCGGTGGCTTGGTGGTTATGACACTTGCCTGGCATGTGCGAGTACGTGAGTTCAAACCCCAGCATCACGTACACAATGAAGGGTTCCAGGAATGAAAGTCATATGAAAAATTAAGTAAAGATTGCTTCTCTCTCTCTCTCTCTCTTTCATTGTCCCCTCTTTGTTAAAAAAAAAAACAGCATGATACTGGTATTAAGGTAGGAATGAAGACCAATGGGATATAAGAGAAGGCTCCGAGACAAACCCACAAATCTTTAAACAACTGATCTTTGACAATGGAGGTCAAAATATAACATGGAGGAGAGACAGCCTGTTCAACAAATGGTAGACACACTGCACAGGCTTTTGTAGGAAGTTGAAATTAGATTTCTTATCTCTCACCGTGCACAAAATTCAAATCAAAATGGATCAGGCAACTAGGAATTAAACCAGCTACCATACAACTGCTAGAAGAAAAATTAGGAGCAGCTCTCCAGCATATGGGAGTTGACGACAACTTTCTCAACAAGACTCCCAAAGCAAAAGAATTAAAGTCAAGAATCAATTGAGGGGCTGGAGCAGTGGCTTGGCAGTTACGGTGCTTGCCTGCCATGTGCAAGTACATGGGTTCAAACCCAAGCACCGCATACACAACAAAGTGTCAGAGGAATGAAAGCCACATGAAAAACTAAATAAAAATTGCTTCTCTCTCCTCTCTCTCTCTCTCTCTCCTCATTGTCCCACTTTCTTTGGGAAAGAAAAGAAAGAATAAATTGAGTGAGATGCCATTAAGTTAAAAAGCTTTTCTCAGCCAAGGAAGTGGTCAAAACTGTCAAGAGAGAACCCACAGAATGGAAGATAATCATGGCCTGCGATTCCTCTGACAGAGGAGTAATATCCAAAATTTACAGAGAACTTAAAAAACTTAATGTGGGGGCTGGAGCGGTGGCTCAGCGGTTTCGGCGCTTGCCTGGCAAGCATGAGGACCTGGGTTCAAACCCCAGCACCACGTACACAACTGAATGTTGGAGCAACTAAGGCCATGTGAAAAACTAAATAAAGTTGTTTCTCTCTTTC
>PVKS010020142.1:0-37312 GCA_004027875.1 Aplodontia rufa | reverse complement strand
TGCTTGCTTGCTTTTCTCTGGCTACTGCTGCTTCTTTGGCTGCTTCTTCTCTGGCTGCTTTCTCTTCTTTGGCTACTTGCTTCTTTTGGCTGCTTGCTTTACCTGACTAGCTGCTACTCTATTTACCATTACAACAGCCAATAGGGTACAATGCAAACATCTTTCTCCAATTGTAACAAATGAGTGGCGGAATAGCTTAGTCATGCGGTCAGGCAATTTGCTAATTACAAGCCAGCTGGACCCCTTAGAGTTGTTTACCACCAATTCTTCTACAAGCCAGCTGAACCTCATGTTCCCAACAAAATTAAGGTAAGAATATTAAAAGCTGCAAGGGAGAAACACCAAACCACATTAAAAGACAAACTAATAAGAATCTCCCCTGACTTTTCAATTGACTCTGGAAACAAGAAGATCCTGGAAGGAGATCTTTCAACGCCTGAACGAACGCAACATGCAGCCAAGAATACTATACCCAGCAAAACTCAGCTTCAAATTTGATCAGGAAATAAGAACTTTTCATGATAAGATCAAACCTGCAGCATTCGTAAAATGAAAACCAGCCTTACAAAGAATCCTCAAAGGTAAACTCCAGAGAGAAGAACAAGCTAATACTCCTGAGAACCCACAAACAGGAAATTCAATAAAGGTTCACACTATCAACAGACAACACAGAACTTACTAATAAAACAAGATGACTATGAACCACAACCATACAACTATTCTAACATTAAATGTGAATGGTCTCAATGCACCACTCAAAAGACATAGATGAGCAGATTGGATCAAAAAACAAAATCCAATAATATGCTGCTTATAAGAGACCCACCTCACAGCCAATGATATCCACAGATTGAGGGTGAAAGGATGGAAAAAAATCTATCAGACGTACGCCCCAAGAAAGCAAGCTGGAGTTGCAATTCTTATATCCAACGAAGTGAATTTCAAGCATAAATTAATCAGAAGAGATAAAGAAGGCAACTAATCCTAGTAAAGGGACTAATACAACAGGAAGATATAACCATAGTAAATATATACTCTCCAAAAACAATACTCGCAACTATGTGAATAAATTACTCCATGAAATAAAACCACTTGTGCACCTCAACACAATAATACTGGGAGACTTCAACACTCCTTTATCACCAATAGACAGATGTCAAAGCAAAAAAACAACTAAGAGATCTCCAGCCTAAACAATGCCATAAATCAAATGGACTTAACAGACATCTATAGAATATTCCACCCCAAATCAGTGGAAAATACCTTCTTCTCAACAGCACATGGATCCTTCTCCAAAATAGATCACATTCTAGTTCACAAAGGAAATCTCAGCAAATATTTTAAAAAAGTAGATATTATTTCATGTATCCTATCAGACCATGATGCCATGACCCTAGCAATTAACAGGAAAAATTGTAACAGAAAACTCACATATACATGGAGATTGAAGAATACCCTATTAAATGAAGGATGGATCCATGAAGACATGAGAGCAGAAATCAAGAAATTCTTGGAAGAGAATGAAGACACAACATATTGAAACCTCTGGGACACCATGAAAACATTCTTTATTTTTTTTTAAGAGAGAGGGACAGTGAAAGAGAGACAGAGAATATATTTAGTTTTTCATGTGGCCCTCATTGCTCCAACACTTTGTTGTGTACATGGGGCTAGGATTTGAACATGCGTACTTGTGCATACCAAGTAAGCACCATAATGGCTGAGCCACCACTCCAGCCCCCCATAAAAGCATTCTTAAGGGGAAAATTCATAGCACTGAGTGCCTACATTAAAAATGAAGAATGATCCTAAACAAATAAGTTTATGCTTCACCTCAAATTCCTACAAAAAGGAAGAAAATCTAATGTCAAAGCCATCAAAAGACAGGAAATAATTAATATCAGAGCTGAAATCAATGAAATTGAGAATAAAAAAACAATAAAAAGAAGCAATGAAACAAAGAGCTGGTTCTTCAAAAAAATCAATAAAATTGATAGACCCCTAGCCAATCTCACAAAAAGGAGGGAAATGAAGCAAATCAACGAAATCACCAATGAAAAGGGGGCAATCACCTCTAATCCTATGTAAATTCAATGAGTTAGAAGAACATATTTTGAAAAACTATGCTCCTCTAAATAAGATAATCTGGAAGACATGGACAAATTTCTAGACATATATAACATCCCCAAATTGACACAGGATGATATGGAAATCCTAAACAGGCACTGAAATCATACAGCAATTAAAAGTCTTCCAAAGAAGAAAGCCCAGGACCTGATGGATTCACTGAGGAGTTTTACCACACCTTTGAGGAGGAGCTAACACCTCTCCTTATTAAACTATTCCAAGAAACTGAAAAGGAGGGAACTCTCCCAAACACTTTTTATGAAGCAACCATAACTCTGATACCAAAACCCAACAAAGACACATCAAAAAAAGAAAACTACAGACCAATATCCCTCATGAACATCAACACAAATATCCTAAATAAGATTCTAGCAAACCATACTCAAAGACACATCAAGAAGATAATTTATCATGATCAAATGGGTTTTATTCCAGGTAGGCAAGGCTGGTTCAACATATGCTAGTCAATATATGTGATTCATCACTTAAAAAGCATTAAGGACAAAAACTGTTTGATAATCTCAATTGACATACAAAATGCCTTTGATAGAATTCAGCACCAATTTATGCTCAAAAATTCTAGCTAGGAATAAGAGGGACTTATCTTAACTATGTAAAGGCCATATATGCCAAACCCTCAGCTATTTTAATACTAAATAGAGAAAAGCTAAAAGCATTTCCACTAAACTCGAGAACAAGACAAGGCTCTCACGAATTTTATTCAATATAGTTCTTGACACCCTTGCCAGAGCAATCAGGCAAGAGAAAGAAATCAAAGGGACAAGAATAGGAAGAGAGGAAGTCATACTATCCCTGTTAGCTGATGACATGATCCTATATCTGGAAGATCCAAAAAACTCCACTAGAAAACTGCTTCAACTTATAGACAGATTTGGCAAATAACAGGTTACAAGATCAATACTCATAAATCAGTAACTTTCCTATACGTTAACAATAATAGGGCAGAAGAAACAATCAGGAAATGGACCCCAATCACAATATCCTCAAAAAGAATAAAATACTTGGGAATTAATCTAACAAGGAATGTAAAACCTTTACAATGAACATTATCAAACACTAAAAACACGAATTGAAGATCTGAGAAGATGGAAAGCTGTTCCAAGCTCTTGGATAGACAGAATTAACATAATTAAAACGGTCATTCTGCCAAAAGCACTTTACAGTTTCAATGCAATCCCCATCAAGATTCCAATGTCATTTTTTACAGATATAGAAAAAGCAATTCTCAGATTCACTTGGAACCTAGAATAGCCAAAACATTACAAAGCAAGAAAGACGAAATAGGTGGTTTTGCAATACCAGATCTAAAATTATATTATAGAGCTATAGTAACAAAAAAAGCATGCTACTGATATCACTATAGGAATGAAGACTAATGGAATAGAATATTCTGATCTTTGACAAAGGGGGTCAAAAAATAACATGGGGGAATGGAAGCCTATTCAACAAATGGTGCTGGAGAGCCACCTGTAGGAAGTTGAAATTACATTCTTATCTGTCACCTTGCACAAAAATCAAATCAAAATGGATCAAGGAACTAGGAATTAAACAAGCTATCATACAACTCCTAGAAGAAAAGTTAGGACCAACACTCCAGCATTTGGGAGTACCAAAGACTTTCTCAACAAGACTCCTAAAGTGAAAGAATTAAAGTCAAAAATCAAAGAGTGGGATGCCATTAAATTAAAAAGCTTCTGCACAGCCAAGGAACTGGTCAAATTTGTCAAGAGACAACCTACAGAATGGAAAATAATCATGGCCTGTGATCTCTCTGATAGGGGACTAATATCCAAAATTTACAAAGAACTCAAAACACTTAATACCAAAAGCACAAACAATCCAATCAATAAATGGGTCAAAGAGCTAAATAAAAACTTCTCAACAGAGGACATTTAGCAAGCCAATCAATACGTGAGAAAGTGTTGTAAATCACTGGCAATCAGAGAAATGCAAATCAAAACTATATTAAGATTTCACCTCACTCCAGTCAGATTGGCAAAGATGAAGAATACAAATAATAACAAATGCTGGACAGGTTGTGGGGAGATAGGAATACTAGCACACTGTTGGTGGAATTGCAGATTGGTCCAGCTGCTCTGGAAAGCAGTGTGGAGACTCCTCAAAACATTAGGATTGGATCTACCACATAACCCAGCTATCCCTCTTCTGGGTGTTTTCCAGAGGAGTTAGAATCAGCACATTATGGTAACACAGCAAAGTCTATGTTCATAGCAGCTCAATTTACAATAGCAAAATTATGGAACCAACCCAGATGCCCCTCATTGGATGAATGGATCCAAAAACTGTGGTATGTATATACAGTGGAATTCTACTCAGCTATTTGAAACAATGATATTGTGGACTTTGAAGGTAAATAAATTGCTATGGAAGAAATCATGCTGAGCAAAGTTAGCCAAACCAAGAGAGTCAAGGGTCAAACATTTTCACTCATTTTAGGAAGCTGGAGCTAAACCCAGGCTTGTGTGAAAGGTAGTCAGACTCATGTCTTAGACCCACCAAAGGTGTAGCAACACATAATCTATGGCAACCATAGAATGGGGGGGGGTGACAGATGGGGCAGGGGAGAGGGAGGGAGAATAGGGTGGGATCTAGGAGACAATCAACAGTGTACCAAACACTTTACCCCCCTGAGAATCCAATAATACTTATGCAATCATTTAATTCTGGAAAATTCACAATCTAAGCATTTATATCACTTGTAGAGGCAAAATATAGAAGAATCAAGAGACTGGAGTGTTGGCATTATGGGGATAATTCTGATTTAAGAACATATGTCTATCATATTGTTACTTTGTATGCATTTATGATTGTACACTAATTCAACTCCTTAATAAAAAATTTAAAAAAAGAAACTGTGATATATGTATCTATAGATATAGATATATAGATAAAGAGGTAGATATGCAATCAGGGGTAATCAGTGGAGAAAAGAGACTGAGGAGGGTGGAGAAGGAGGTGGGGAACCAAACTATGTTGTCATAATGTGTATGAATGTGTAACCACAAATCCTTCTAATATATAAACTAATATATAAAACATCAATATATAATACATCAGTAATAATACAATCAATATGTGATACATCAATAATAATACTCCATTAAAAAAACTAGGGATGGAACCACCACATAACTCAGCTATCCCACTCATGGGTATTTTCCCAGATGAGCTAGAATTGGCATATTACAGAGACACAGCTCCATCAATGTTTATGACAGCCCAGTTTACAATAGCTAAATTATCAAAACAATCTAGATGCCTTTCACTGGATGAATGGATTCCAAAACTGTGGTTATATATATACAATGGAGTTCTACTCAACTACTAGAAAGAATGATATCATGGATGTGACAGGTAAATGTATGGAAATGGAAAAAATCATGCTGAATGAAACACAGATTTAAGGGTCGAATGTTTTTTCTTATATGTGGAAGCTGGAGTAAAACCTAATATAAAATGAAAGTTAGTCAAGCTTATTTAATAGATCCACCAAATCTTAAGTAACACATAAGCTGTGGGGAATATAGCTATGAAGTGGGGGAGAGGGAGGGAAAAAGAGACATGTTCGATATTGTATGGTACACTTGACTCCCATGAGAAGCCAAAATATATCAGGCAGGCATATAAATCTAGTGATCTCAATAATTAAAATACATGTGAATGGTCATTTACATATGTAGCATGGGAGAATTACAGAGGAGACATGAGATTCGGGAGTGGGTGAGGAGGGGAAAGATCCTGTACAAGGATCGTGTTTAAGTTACTCCATCGTTATATATGCATGTAGGAATGTGAAGCAATGAATCACTTCAACATCTAAGACTACATTGAACTAATAAAACAAATTTACTACCACCTATTCTGATTATTTGCTTATTTTTCTCACTTCCACATTAGCATGTAAGACTCTTGAGGGCTTGTGATTTACTAATATCTGCAGGCCTACCGTGGAATAAGCACGGGGTTTGGAGTAGAAACAGCTTGATCTAACACCCATCATTCTACTCTCGTTTCTGTGAGTTTGACTGTTTTAGAGTTCACATATAAGTGAGATCATGCAGTATTTGTCTTTCTACGCCTGACTCATTTCACTTGGCCCAGTGCCCTCCAGGTTCATCCATATTGTCCCAAATAACAGAATTTTCTTCTTTTGTTTTAAGACTGAATAGCAGGGGCTGGAGAGGTGGCTCAGCATTATCAAGCTTGCCTGGCATGCATGAGGACCCAGGTACAAACCCCAGCACTACATACACAGCTGTGTCAGAACAACAAAATCTAGATGAAAAAATAAATAAAATTGATTCTTTCTCCTTCTCTCACTCTCTACCAGTCTTAAAATTAAAAAAAAAGACTGAGTAGCATTTTATTGTGTATATAGGCCACATTTTCTTTATCCATTCATTCCTTGATAGGCATTCAGGTTGATTCCATATCTTGGCCATTGTGAATGATGCCGTGGTAAATATGGTGGTGCAAATTTTTCTTTGAGATACTGATTTCATTTTCTTTGGACAGATAGCCAGAAGTTCGATTGCTAGAACATCTGATAATGCTATTTTTAAACTTTTCAACAGGAAACTCTACACGATTTTCAGAATGGTTGTACTAATTAACATTCCTATCAATAGCATACCAGGATTCCCTCTTCTTTCCACCCTCATCAACACTTGTTGTCTTTTGTTTTTCTATGACAGCCATTCTAACAGGTATGACACGATATCTCATTGTGGTTACAATTTGCATTTTCCTGATGACTAATGATGTTGAGAATTCTTTCGTATGTCTGTTGGTCATTTGTATGACTTCTTTGGGGAGATGTCTGCTCAGTCTCCTGCCCATTTTTTTAATTGGGTTATTTGTTCTCTTGCTGTTTATTGTTTGAGTTTCTTCTACATTTTATGTATTAACCCTGTTTCAGATGTCTGATTCGCAGATTCTTTTTCCTGCTCTGTAATCTGTCTCTTCCTTCTGCTGACTGCTCTCTTCGCTGTACAGAAGATCTTTGGTTTCATGCCATCTCATTTGTCTCTTTTTTGCCTTTGTTGCTTCTGCTTTCAGGGTAATATGAAAAAAAATTGCCTAGTCTAAAGTAACACTGTACTTCTTCTGTATTTTCTTCTAGAAATTGTATATTTAAATCTTGAATCCATTCTGAGTTAATTTTTGTATATGGGATGAGATAAGGTTCCGATTTGATTTTTACGTATACAAACATGCACTTTTCCCAGCACCATTTATTGAAAGGACTGACCTTTGTCCTTTCCCAATTGCCTGTTCCTAGCATTTTTTTTTCCTCAGCATCTTTTTTGAAGATCAATTGACCATAAATGTGTGGATTTGTTTCTGGGTCCTCTATTCTGTTCTATGGGGCACTTATATTTTTACAGGGCTTTAGAAACAAATTGAAAACGCAAGCAAAATACGTGTAAGAGGCCTTTAAAGCTTGGGACAATTACTATCAGGCCTTTTTCAAAATGAATTTGTCCATCCTGACCTAGAAACTCAATCAAATGTAACTTTTTTCTTTTTTTAAGAATACCTCCTGTGCCTGGTCACAGTGGCACACACCTGTAATCCCAGTGGCTCAGGAGACTGAGGCAGGAGGATTACAAGTTCCAAGTCAACCTCAGCAAATTAATGAGGCCCTGAGTAATTTAGTGAGACCCTGTCTCAAAATTTAAAAAAAAAAAAAAGCAAAAAGGGCTGGGGTTCCGGTTCAGTGGTTAAGCACCTCTGGGTTCAATCCCTGAGTACCCTCCCCCACTAAAAAAAAAAAAGAATATCTCATGTGGTGTACCATCAGTGACTCTTTCGTGTATTTTGCTTGTGTTTTAAATTTGTTTCTACAGCCCTTTAAAAATATAAGTGCCTCGGGGCTGGAGCAGTGGTTCAGGGGTTATTGAGCTTGCCTGGCATGCACAAGTACACGAGTTCAAACCCCAGCACCACGTACACAACGAAGTGTCCAAGGAATGAAAGTCATATGAAAAACCAAATAAAAAAACCTAAATAAAAATTGCTTCTCTCTTTCATTCTCTTTCTCTCTCTCTCTCTCTCTCTCTCTGTCCCTTCTTTCTTTAAAAACAATATATGTATATATATATATATATATATATATATATATATATATATATATGCCTCATAGAACAGAATAGAAGGCCCAGAAAAAAATCCATACATTTATGGTCAATTGATCTTCAAAATGGATGCCAATAACAGACAATAGGGAGAATATTTCTTATTGTGTCACATTAGGGGATATAAAATGTCTTGTCACACTTTTAATGACACTAAGATTAAACACTGATTTCAGCAGTGTTAATTTGACTCATTCCTTATATAATTTCCTATAAATATTTCTTGTAATGTTTTTAGCAGTCACTGATGATTATTGCCCATATATTTCATTAAAGATTGTAAAATGGGGGGCTGGAGCAGTGGCTCAGCAGTAAAGTGCTTGCCTGGTATGCATGAGGACCCAGGTTCAAACCCCAGCACCACATACACAGCTAAGTGTCCAAACAACAAAAACCAGATGAAAAAAATAAATAAAATTGATTCTCTCCATCACTCTCTTTTAAAAAAAGATTATAAAATGGTGATACTTCCACATTCTCTTTGTCTTTATTAGTTTAAAATTTTCAATAGAATATGTTTTCATGTTTCAGGAAAGAAATAAAATGCTTGTTTCTTTCTTATGATTTACCAATTTTCAGAAAAATGAAGTGGTATCTCCCCAAAAAATGTCCAAAAGTAGCCAATAAGTACAGTTTAGGTTTTCTTAATGTTTTGTTTTTTAAGTATACAGTATTTATGATTTCCTGAGAGTTGACATATTTGATATTTCAAAAAATTACAGATGTTACTTTTTTGTGCAGATACGCAAAGTGCCCCAACTTTGAGAACCCCTTAAGTATTTTGTGTTTGTTTGTTTGGTTGGTTGGTTGGTTGGTTTTTATTCTTTTGCCAAGGCATTAGTATTTGATAGTTTTCTTGCTGTTTGGTCTGGCAAGGTGTCCCATTTTATACATTTCCTGCCTCACACCCTGAAGTGGTGATTTCTCCAGGGAACCCGAGTTCCACAGGTTGGCACCACTCAGGCCACCTCCATTCTACTAGCTCATCAATGTCACCAAACACAGCATATTTCTGAAGACAATGGTCAGTTATCAGTGCTTATCTAACTTGACCTATCTGTGGTTTTCAGGATGGTTAATCAAGGCCTCCTTCTGAAAATGCTATCTTTACTTGGTAGTAAAGAGGTACTCTCCTGACTTTTCCCTGCCTTGTGGGCCTCTCCAGGGTCTCCTTTCCTGGTTCTTTCTCATCTTCCCAATCTCTTAATATTGGGTTTTCCAGTGCTTAGTACGTGAGCATCTTTCAGTTTTTATCTACATTGACTTTTTTTGAGATGTCACTAGTTTTGTTTTTAAAAAAAAAAGAGAGAGAGAGAGAGAGGGACAGTGAGACAGAGAGAGAAGAGAATCAATTTTATTTAGTTTTTTCATGTGGTTTTCATTGCTTGACACCTCGTTGTGTATGTGGTGCTGGGGCTTGAACCCACGTCCTCGAGAGTGCCAGGCAAGCACCATAACCACTGAGCCACCACTCCAGTCCTGAGATGTCACTAGTTTTATGACTTAATGTGACATCTATGTGCCAGTTATTCCTAAATTTATCTCCAACCTAAGCAAATCCCCTGAAACTTATGTATCCACCTGCCCACTATACCTCTCCACTGGGCAAACAAAGATATCTCAGACCTATTAGATCTGAAAACAAGGTCCAAATCTTGCCACCGCCACCCTCAACAAAAAATTTGCTTTTCCTGAATCTTCTTTTTTTTTTTTTTTAAGAGAGAAGGACAGTGAGAGAGAGAGAGAGGGAGAGACAGAGAGAATCAATTTTTTAAATTGAGTTTTTCACATGGTTTTCGTTGCTGGGGTTTGAACACGTGTACTTGCGCATTCTGGGCAAGCATCATAACCTCTGTGACACCGCTCCAGCCCCTTCCTGAATGTTCTTAACCTTGCAAATAACAACTTCATCATTCACTCCACATTCAGGTCAAAATCGTGGTGTCATCCTTGACACATTAAATCCTTCGGAAACATAAATGCATAAACCCCTTTCTCGCAACCTATCCCTAGTACTTCAGGAAATTCTACTAGCTCTACTTCAAAATGTATCTAAGATCAGAGCACTTCTTGAGAACTCAGGTTAGCTTTTCATCTCTGTAACAGATACCTGAGAAAAACAGCTTAGAGGAGGAAAGGTTGTTTTCGGTTCATGGTTTCAATGTTCAGTCCGTGCTTGGCTGACTCCGTTGGACTGAGCTGCGGCTGAGCATCAAGGAGGGAGGGCATGGTGGAGGAAAGCTTCTCAGCCAGTGTCAGATAGGAAGAAGAGAGAGATAAAGAGTAAGGGAGCGAAAGACAGACAGACACCAAAAGCAAGAAGCACCTTTCCGGGGCAAACTCCCAGGGAGTGACCTACTTCCTTGAGCCAGGTCCCACGTCCCACTTTCCATTCAGCTATCTATGGATTAATCCACTGAGATGATAGACCTCATAATCCAATCACTTCCCAAAAGCTTAACCTCCAAACATCACTGAATTGAGGATCAAACCTTCAACACATGAGCCTTTGGGGAACACTTTATACCCAAGCTATAATAGACCTCTACTGCTACAACCCTGTGCAAACCACTGTCCTTGTTCTTCTGGATTATTCCAGTAACCTCCTAAATGCTTGCTCTACTTTCACTTATGGCCCTCTCCTCCTAATTTATTCACAACATAGCAACCGTTGTATTTTTATGCTGAACCATGTCACTGCTCCTGCTGAAAACCTTAGGTGACTTCCCAACTTTCTCAAACTAAAAATTGAAGTATGTCCTATGATTTACAAATCCCTAGGTAATCTGCCTCCTAGATACCTCTCTAACTTCTATTCCCTGCCTATCCCTCCCTCTACCCATAATACTTAAGTCCCAGGGCTCTTTGTTGCTGTCCTTTGAGCTTACCAGCCATGCTCCCCTGTCAGGGATTTTGGATTTACTTTCCCCTCTGCCTAGGACCCTCTTTCTTTAAACATTCTCCTTACCTTCTTCAGATGTTACCTTCTCAGCAAGATCTTTCCCAATTACTCTATTTGACATTGTAATTCTCCCAGCATTCCCCAGCCTCTCTTCCCACTCTAATTCCTCTCAGTAGCCCTGAAGACAATCTAACACTGTGGCTTATTCATGTGTTCATGGTCTGTCTCCACTATTAGAAGGTATGCTCTAAGAGGGCAGGGATTTTTGTCTAGTTTGTTAAGTGCTATATGCCAAGGATTTGCAAGACTGGGAGAAGTACAGAATATGTATATCCTGGCACTGCTAGTTTTTCACAAAGGGAATGCCAATTTTAACTTGGATTTCTATGAAATAAGGTTTATTAATTCTCTACCAAATTTTCAGCATTCCTCACCCTGATAATGTCAGACTCAGTTTGTGGAACTTAAGGGGTTTTTTTGTTTGCGTGTTTGTTTGCTTGTTTTTGTTTTGTTTTTACAAGAGGAGGTTTCTGCTTCATAGCCATCACCTTGGAGCTGTTTTGTGCCAATTCTGGTCAAAGGGAATCTATTCACCCGTGATAAATAACAACACATAATCTAGGGGAACCATAGAAATGTAGGTGGGGGAGGGAGGAAGGGGAGTGGGAGAGGTAGGGAGGATAGGGAGGGATCTAGGGAGATAATCAACAGTGTAGCATTGTCTTAACCCCCCTGAGAAGTCAAATGATACAACTGACAATTAAATGCCATCATTTAATTCTGGAAAATTTACAATCGTGTGTGTGTGTGTGTGTGTGTGTGTGTGTGTAGACATTTACATTTCTTAGAGGGGTGTAATGTAGAAGAATCAAGAGACTAGAGTGTGGGCAATGTGGGGAAACCTATGATTTAGGACAAAATGCATATAGTATTGTCATTTTGTACCCATTTATGATTGTACAACAACTCCTTAATAAACATTAAAAAAAAAAATCTCCTTTTGCAGTTTATATATGTCACCACCAGGTGTCAGGAATGTTTGATGAATGCTCAAAACATTCAAGTGGTTCATTTCCACAGATACACAATTATGAATAGCAGCATTATTTTACAACAAAATAGCAAAGCAAGTTTTGTTAGAATAGCTAAACTATATCTGAGTATTCATAATTTCATTTATTTTTACTTTGGTTTGGTTTTTTAAAGGCATTATTTATTTTAATAAAGGACATGGTCATATAATTTGCCAGAACTATCTCGGCATTTGTAATACTCAGTGAGCAAAAGAACCTCAAATATCTTCACCCCTATGGAATTCACATAGTGATTAAGAGAAAAGACTCACTGGGCATGGTGGCACATGCCTGTAATCCCAGCAACTCAGGAGGCTGAGACAGGAGGTTCACGAGTTCAAAGCTAGCCTTGCAACTTAATGAAGGCATATGCAACTTAGTGAGACCCTGTCTCAAAATAAAATATAAAAAGGGCTGGGGATGTGGCTCAGTGGTTAAGCAGCCCTGGGTTCAATCCCTGGTACCAAAAACAAAAACAAACAAACAAAAAACCCCTCTGAAACCAGAATACCTAGGCTCAAATTGCAGTGTTACTGATTATCAGCTAAGGGACCTAGGGCAAGCCACTCAAACTCCTGTCTCTCAGCTGCCTTATCTATAAAATAAGAATGATGAAAGTAGCTACCTTTGTGGCTTACTGATTACATAATCATGGTTTATTATAGGTCTAATAGATCATGTATGCCTAATAGATATCATTTGCTCATTTTGATGACCCTGTGAATTAAGTATTTACTATATCATTTCACAGAAGTAGCCTACCCCTTATCTATGAGAGGGAAAGACCTTGCCCACGGGCAAGAGCCAGGATTTGATACAGACCTATTTGGATATATAAGCTAATGTTTGTTCAGTAAGCACAATATTTTTAAAGTAAATTTCAATTGAAGCTTAATATATTTACATAAAATCACACAAATAATAAAATTTATAGAGTAAGAACACCTCTGTATCTATCTCCCTTCCAGATCTAGAAATAAAACATTGCAAGTACCCCAAATATTCCTCTAGATTCCTCCCATTCTTTCCCCAAAGTTAACTATTGTCCTTGTTGTTATCACTATACTTTTTAAAAATTTTGATGGAATTTATTATTACATATTTGTACATATACACAATATAACAACATAGTTTGGCCAGTATCCCTCCCTAGCACTTTTGGCCATTCGAGTATTGTATATAAATGAGCCATACACTATATATTCTTTGGCTTGTCTTTGCACAATTTTATGTTCGTGCGCATCATCTTTGTTGGTATACGTAGCAGTCCTTTATACTTTTTGACTGTATTTACATAAATGCCCCAAAATTCACTCTCTATTTTTCTGATTTTTAGAATTATTACTATTTACATACTTGATTTAATAAAAAAAAAAAACTACCCTACATTAGTTCTCTTTTTACCAAGGGCCTTACAACACTTTTAACTCCAATTACCACTTTCTTGCTTTTTATGCCACTGGGACTATATAGCTTCATTTTGTGTATTATTTTTAGCCCTGCAAAACATTTTAAGCATTGTTATGTAGTCAATATTTGTTCCACTTTTCACCATTTTCCTTGTTCTTTATTCTTTCATGATTTTTTTTTATTTCTTCCTTGGGAATATTTTCCTTCTACCTAAAGAACTACCATTAGTTTGGTCTAATAGCATTGAATTCTCTCAGTTTTTATTTGAACACTTTTTATTTCACCTTTAGTATGGAAGGACATTTATAAATTGTAGAAGTCTAAATTAGCAGACATTTGTCTTTTAAATCCATCATTTCTATTGAAAAGTCATCTGACAGTTTTATTCCTGGTCCCTTTATATTTAATGAAAATCTTTTAAGATTTCCTCTTTTGCTTTGTTTTCAGTAGCTTTACTACATGCCTACTTGGGGTTTTATATTTATCCTTCCTAGCATTTGTAGAAATTCTTGAATCTGTAGTTCAATATCTTTCATCAGTTTTAGAAAATTCTTAGATATGATGTCCTCAAACATTACTCTGAGGATGTTTCTCTTTCCTCTTCTTCGAGTTCCAGTTACATAAGCATTAGATTTTTTCCACTGTCATGTATGTTGGTCAAGTGGCCACAATGCAGCAGAGATGTCTGTACCAAGTCTGATGAAATAGACATGGCCAGTCACTACCACCTCCTAAGAATTATGTCCTCAACTTTCAAGTCACATGAGTTCTTGAAGTTAGAAAACTCAACTCAAACCACATGCACAAGATAGGATAGGAGCTATCATGGCATTTCACAGTGAATATTAAAGCACAGATGATGACCTTGAGGGCATAATAATTCAAATACTCAGAGAGTCCTTACAGAGTAAATACAAAGATTTTTCTGAATTGTTCTCAAATGTAGACCTCAAACACATGGACAGAAAGAAGCAATGAGCAAGCGGCAGTACGTTGGTACAAACTGTAGCATTAATTTCAGAACCTTCTCAAGCCTTCCAATATAACTAAGAAATATGCCCTTTTTCTCAAATAAGTCCAATTTTAAAGGAAAGCCTTATACTGCCAATATTGGATATATTCACAGTATCAGAAAAGATCCTTAGTAAAATTGGATTTTAAGAGAAAGATCTTATTTTTTCAGCTATATGTTAAGTTTCCACATCATTGATTCTAACAGAATAAAATTAAAATGGCTATATCCCCCAAGAGAGTATATCTTTATCTTAAGGATTTCTGATTTACTTTTCTAGGAGAAATCTCAAGGAATTCTGACTTCTTGCTCCCCTCCTTTCTACCACTATGAGCCAGTGTTATTAATGAGTGTGTCTTATTTGGCGGGTTAGTGGGGGAAGGAGCATCAAAGATGAATGTTCTACATAAAGCTGAAGAGAGATATATTTAACCACTTTATAAATTATCTATTGTGTATAAGAAATCATCCCAAAACTTATGCATTAAAACAATAGTAAATATTTGTCATCCTCACAGTTTCTAGGTCAGATGCTTGCGACTGGCTTAGCTTGGTGAGGCTGGCTCAGGGTCTCTCAGGAGGTTGTAGTGAAGATGTCAGTGGGAGTTATAGCAATCTGAAAGCTTGACTGGCCTAGAAGATCTCCCTGTAACATGTCTTATTCATGAATCTGGCAAGGAGGTGCTGACTACTAGCAGGATGCCTCAACATGTAGACATCACCACTGGGTTGGTTAAGTATCTGTACAAAATGGGACCTGGCATCCCTCGGAGCAAGTGATCCAAGTGGTATCTTTTGTAACTTGTCATTAGAAGTCATGTACCAACACCTCTGCAATATTATTTTGGTTAAATGAACTAATACTGTGTGGTTAATATCATAGAATACCAGGTGGCAAGGATCAGTGAAGCTATCTTAGAGGATGACTACCACAACCAGTCACTAGAAAAAGTAAAACAAATAATGTAATTTTGTGGGGCTCCATCCAAATTGGTAAATATTAAAATATTACACAAATGTACATTGTATCAATGCCTCTTTATTATAATTTATGATCTGTGTATCTATATCATATTCTTTTATGACACATACTCTGGAAAGGAATGTTAAATTGCTTAATCTAACATTAAATATTAAAATTTTACATTTATTTAAAACGTACTTGATTCTGAAAGTGAAACCTGAAGAGGAAAATAAATCAGTTATCAGTCTTCCTACTGCTATTCATACAAACTGGCAGAACTCCAGAAGTTCTGTTGAAGAAATAAATCTATAAAGGAAACATCCAAGTCCCTGAGTTCTCAAGCATTACTGTTGGTGTAGTAGAATTGGCTTACCATCCTTATTCTTGTGTACTTTTTTTTTAAGAGAGAAGGACAGTGTGGGGGGGCAGGGAATCAATTTTATTTAGTTTTTCATCTAGTTTTTGTTGCTCCAACACTTAGTTGTGTATTTGGTGCTGGGGTTTGAATCCAGGTCCTTGCACATGCCAGGCAAGTGGCATAACTGCTGAGCCACGACTCCAGCCCCTCTCCTGTACTTTTTCACAACAAGTTCAAACTAGTTTACAAAAAAGCCATTTTGTTCCTTCTTGGAAAACAGGGGCATAACATTATTTCCTTTTTGTGTTTTTAAATGCCTACCCAAGTGTCTACAAGTGCCGATGGCTGCCTGGATTCTAGGAAAACCACTCTTTCAGATTCTTTTTCATAAGGACAAAAGTTTCTCAAGTTTAGAATGCACAGATTTTAAGCATATTCTCTTCCAAAGATACCCTTCCCATTCATAATATTATGTACCTAGAGAAGCATATAATGGAAAAGCATAATCTCTCAGGAGTAGCAGGGAACTTCCTTAAGTAAAAAGGTTATTTTCCAAAGGTTAACAGAAAATATAGTTAATAGCAATGACATACCAAGAGTGGGACAGTGAGGGAAGTCTGCCAAAGGTGCA
Organism: Aplodontia rufa; assembly: GCA_004027875.1. Taxonomy (NCBI): domain Eukaryota; kingdom Metazoa; phylum Chordata; class Mammalia; order Rodentia; family Aplodontiidae; genus Aplodontia; species Aplodontia rufa. The sequence continues at coordinate 20,656 of PVKS010020142.1, read as the reverse complement.
GGCTGTGAGATGCGCAATTGCAGACAATTTTTAAACAATAATAAAATAGACCAAAGGTCAAATTGTTCTTACTGAAGTCATGTCACTGATGAAGTGTTATTCCCTAAAATAGCTTGTGGAGCCCTAGGAATTAAACCAGAGACATTACTACTATTAGAAGAAAAAATAGGGTCAACACTCTACCATATTGGAGCTGGCATTGAGTTTTCTAACAAAACCTCCATAGCACAAAAAAATGCAACCAAGAACCAATAAGTGAGGTGCTAATAAACTGAAAAGCTTCCGCACAGCTAAGCAATCAATTAAGAATGTGAAGAGAGACCCCACAGAATGGGAGAAAATCATGGCCAACTATACCTCTGACAGGGTCTAATATCCAAAATATACAAAGAACTCAGTTTAATACCAAAATCACAACCCAATAAATAAACGGGCAAAAGAGCTAAATAGAAACTTTTCAACAGAAGAAATGCAAAAGGCCAATGAATATATGAAAAAATGTTCAACATCTCTAGCACTCAGAGAAATGAAAATAAAAAATACACTAAGATTCCACCTCACTCCTGTCAGAATGGCAAAGATCAAGAATACAAACAACAACAAATGCTGGCGAGGGTGTTGGGGAAAAGGAACCCTTATACACTGATGGTGAGATTGCAAACTAGTACAACCACTCTGGAAAGCAGTATGAAGACTCCTCAAAAAATTAGGGATGGAACCACTGCATGACGCAGCTATCCCACTCCTGGGTATTTCCCCAGTAGATATAAATTTGGCATACTACAGCGACACAACTATATCAATGTTTACAGCAGCACAATTCACAATTTTTTAATTATTGAATCAACCCAGATGCCCATCATTGGATGAATAGATGAAGAAACTGTGGTATATATATGTCATGGAATTCTACTCAGCCATTAAAAACAAAGAAACCATGCCCTTTGTTGGTAAATGGATAGAGATGGAGAAACTCAAGGGTTGAATGTTTTCTCTTATATGTGAGTGAGAGAACAATAAGTTTAAATAACAGATTCATTAAACATAGATTACCAATCGAAGTGGAGGTAACCTGGTAGACTAGGGGTTGCGGAGGATGGAGAAGGAAGGGGGGTAAGGGTATGGAGGGTAAAGGATGTGCATGTTTGGAAATATAAAATAAACCCCTTCAATACGTAAAACTATAATGAAAAATAAAATCTTGTTTTAAAAAAAGTAAATGACAAGCAATGAAAGAGACTGGGGGATGGAAAGAAAGGAGAGGGGAAGTGCAGAGGAGGAATATTGGCCAAATTATATTGTTATATTGTATGCATGTATGAATATGTAACAATAAATCCCAAAAATAGTCTACTTAATTGATTGGGTGAATCGTAAGTATGATGATTTTACTATCTCAGTATGCAAACCTTCTACATCAAGACCACAGTTTAAAACTATTGGCTTAAGGGAGCTTCATTTCTCTCCAGTTTAATTCTATATCTTATATCTAGAGAAGGTTGAGGTTACTAAACTGGGAGAGAGTGACTGCGGTCTACAGAGCCAGCAGAGGGAGGGACTTTCACACTCAGAGATCCTTCTCCACTCAAAATCCCCACTGATGCCACCTCATTCAAACCCAGAAAGGCAGCTCAGACTGTGGGTTGTTACAGCTTCTCTGAAAAAATACATTAGAAGTTTAAAGTGATGATGATGATGATGAATACAATTCAGTCTAAGAAAAGAAGTTAAAATAAGGGCCTCCTGAAACCAAGAAAAGGACAAAATCCAATCACAGAGCAGTGATTCTCAAGGTAAGTCAGAATCATTGGGCTGCAGACCCAGAAAAACTGCCTTTTTATAACCCTTCAGGTGATTCACATTCCTATTCTTTCTCTCTCTCTCTTGCTGTCCATCTCCCTCCTTTCTCTTTTTTCTTTTTTCAGGTGATTCTTATGTGCTCTGAATGACTAGACCTAAAAGAAACTTAGAGATAATAGTTGGAATTAATTTTGAGCCTTCCATGTTGCGATTCAGACAGAATTGGCCACTGAAATTTGGGGGACTCCCTAACTCTAAAATAAAATTTATAAATAATGGAGTGTGTTCAGTCAGATAAAACACACGTTTCCCTATGACAAATTTCGAGAAATGCTTTAGTTGTTACTGTTAACAGTCTGTGGGGGCAGTCTAGAGTTTGAGTGACTTCCCATGGGTTCCACAGTGGGTCAGATAACAGATAAGACCAGGACTTTTGATTGCCAGGTTAGTGTTCCTTTCCATAGTGCTATCAAAAAATATGAGATTTGTGTTTGAAATGGAATTTTGATGAACAAAAAAAGAGAATCAAAACATAAATCTCCAAAACACTGAGATACTCTCTCTTATCCATCATTGGCAACAGTTAGAAAGTGTGACTTATGAATTCTCACTGAAGGTGTATAGCTCTGGGAACTCTCATAAGCTTGCCGGAGGTGTATGAATTGGAGCAATCAGTTCAGAGAGCAATTTAGCAGTGCCCAGTAAAAAACTGAAAATGAATGTATCCTAGGTTTATGATCTAGAGAAATGCTTTCAAATGTGTCCAATATGTTTATTGCTGTGTTCTGTAATCAAAGGGAGATCCATTTCCATGGAATCTGAACTTTCTTAATTTGAGGGTTTCTCTTAAAAAAAAAGATACAACTTTATAAATATTAAAGTAAATATTTATCTAGAATAAGAAAAGAAATTATGGTAAATTTGTGGAGTAAGATGAAAAGTGCCATGCAGAACCAGTAGCCCAGTGGTAGAGTGCTTGCCTGGCATGTATGAAGCTCTGGGTTCAACCCCCAGGGCTAAAAAAAGAAAAAAAAAGTTCCTAGAGCTGATGAATAATGCTAACACCATTTGTTGTACTGAAGGGTAACAAAAAGGACATTTCACTTTTGTTCCTCACTCCAGGGCCCTTCAGGGATCGGAAAGAGAGGATGGTAGGTATGCTATAAATAACAAGTCTTCTTTATGTCACCGGGAGAGCAAGTCAAGGGTTTAATAACTTGAGTAACAAAATTAACCAGTACTAGGCTAGAGCGGTGGCTCGGTGGTTACGGCTCTTGCCGCTCATGCTGGAGTACACGAGTTCAAACCCCAGCATAACGTACGCAGTGAAGTGTCTGAGAAACTAAAGTCACATGAAAAACTAAATTAAAATTGCTTCTTTCTCTCTCTCTCTCTTACTGTCCCCTCTTTCTTAAAAAAAAAAAAAAAAAGAACCAGTGCTTTGACTGCAACCAGGCTGCGAGTGTAACTTGGTACAAGCTATGAACGCTCTCTAAGCTCTAGTTCCTCTTAACCCTAGGGACAGTGCTACTAAGCCTACTTGAGAGGGCAATTGTGATGATTTAAGGTGTGAACACATGAAGAGCTAATGAGTGCTACAGAATGCACATAGTGGTAACGTTCCTTAGCTCTCTAGACATTATTGCTAGCATGGTGAGATATTCTTTTCAGGAACTGTCACTCTGGCTACTGTCTAGAACATTGTGAATCTACTAAGGGAGGTGTGAATCCTGCCCGCGGGTTTCAGGCAGCAGGATGGGGGCAGGGCTAGAGGCAGCCCGCCCCGCTGGAAGGAGCAACCAATCAGGTGCTGATAAACCACAATGACGTCTTGAGATCGTCCTGATGGAGGGAGTTCCCAGCCAATCCTCGAGGGATAGGAGACCTCCAAACTTCCCCTGCCCATCCCAGACTATAAAGTCGCTGCCCAGCCCTCCCTCACTCTGGCAGGCTGGTGAACCTCCCCCGAGAGCCGATTCCCAATAAAAAGGTATTTCGCTCAGGGGCTGGAGCAGTGGCTTGGTGGTTACGGCCAGGCCTGGCATGCAGAAGTATTCTGGGTTCAAATCCCAGCACCCATGTACATAACTGTCAGAGCAATGAGAAGCTCAATAAAAATTGTTTCTATCTGTCCTTCTCTCTTTAAAAAAAAGAAAAAGTTTTGCTCAGCTGCTTTTAGGTCTGACTCCTTTTTGAACACCTGTGCCTGATTTTTACAAATCCAGCATTGAAAACAAACCTAATAAGAAGATACACATTCATATAGTACAAGATATAGGTGGAAGCATAAATTCTATGGTCAAATACACACATACACACATTTTTAAATCATTGTTAATTTTCAGATTCATTCACTGATTTCCCTTTTCCTTATATTACTGGGCAGTTGTCCCTGCTTACAAAATAACCCTTTGGCTTAAAAAATTAAAAAGTAGGGTAAAGGAAGTCAGGATCCTCACTCTCTGAGACTCAGACCCCAGTTTTTTAAAATGTATATCATCTTGTGCGGTGGGGGAGAGGAGGTAGAAAGAAGACAAGACAGAAAAATGACTTGAGAAGAAAGTGAACCAGCTGATTGCTATAGCTGATCTCTTAGAAAGGGTAGGCATAGTCAAAGACGAAGTTTGCAATGGAATATGCATCATTGAACACATGTTATTCTCTAGATTTTGAAACCAACTCACCAAAGACATACTCGTTTTTTGTTAAAGCCCTTCATTCTGAAGGCAGTAAAATTCCATTTTTCTTTTCTCAAGGTTCAAGAAGTGTCTTGAGAACAGTTGTATGATACTTTATTCATTCATTAATTTTTTGCGGTAGTAGGGATCAAACCTGGGGAACTCTACCCTGAGCTATATCCCCACCCTTCCTATTTTTTATTTTGACACAGGGTTTTCCTAACTTGCCAAGGCTGGCCTTGAAGTTGCAATCCTCCTGCCTCTGCCTCCTGAGTCGCTGGAATTACAGGCATGCACCCTTCTGTACAATTCTTTTAAGCCATTTGTCCTCCTGGAAACATTTCCTGTTCACCTTCAGGCAAGATATTGTCTTACATCCCCATCTGTTAAAATTCTGATCCTCCTAAAAAAACTCAGCTCAATTAACCCCTTTTCTAGATTACCACTCCCGTTGGCATGTCAATCTATGTGTTCTGGTTTATTTTGCAATGATCTCTTTTCTTGCCAGTCTTCATCTCTAGACCGTGTGCTTTTTGGTGGAAGGATTTCTGTTTAATTTCCACCTTGAAATGCTGTATAGCATGATAGTTTAGTGCATCGAGCCAGGACTTCTGGGTTTAAATCCTGTGTCATTGAGAAGGTCATTTATTCTTTCTGTGCCTAAATTTTCTTATCTGTAAAATGAATATAACAGTGACAACTTTAAGTAACTAGCCCTCACTTCCACCTTTTAATGTTTAGCAAGATAGAAACATTTTTTGATGAATTTCACTGAGTTATGGGAAAAATTAATTTTTGTACACATTTAAAATGTAGCAAATATATTAAAGGGTCACTGTTTTCAGATGAAACAAATGCAGATAACTGTGGTGGCAAAAAGAGACTTGGGGCTGGAGCGGTGGCTGAGCGGTTGGAGAGCTTGCCTGGCATGTGCAAGGACCAGGGTTCAAAACCCAGCATCCCATACACTACTAAGTGCTGGAGAAACAAAGGCCAAAAGGAAAAAAAATAAAATTGAGTCTCTCTCTCTCTCTCTCTTTTAAGAGAGAGAGAGACTTGAAGACTCTGAAAGGCAACCCTTCTTATTCCTCCATTCTCTCTCCAGCATCTTCACTCCCTCATGCTTCCTCTGACTTTTATACTCAAGGTCTCTTCAGTACCTCTTAGTTACTTACTGTCATGGGACTACCTTCCCAGAAAGCCACCTCTGGTATCCTAGCTTAGATTCTTTCAGGCACCTGATCGCTATTTTATGTAACTGTTTGTCTACATGTCTGACATCAACTGTGACTTGATTAAGGACTGTGTCTGATTTTCCTCTGTGCTCAGAACTCAGGAACCTCTGACACCCTCAGGTTTCTACTCTCAACAATTAAGATGTTTTCCCTCTGCATCAGTCACTCCTTGCCTCGCAGACTTCTCAGTCTTCCCTGAGACTTTAGGATTCCCAGACCGCACTCCTTTACTCCCGGTGCGCTCCCCACCCACTCTTTCAGGGAAAACCCAAATAACAGACTTCTGCCTTAGCCCCTCCCCATCTAGGCTCCTGGCCCCGCCTCTTCCCCCGCCCCGCCCCCTCAGCGTGAGGACACAAGTGCGCATGCTCCGTTTTAGGCTCCCTGTAGCGTAGTGAAAGACGCGACGTTAGCGTGGTGACGTTGGGCCTGTGGGCGTGCCTGTGGCAGCGTGACGGAGGGGCGTAATTTTACTACTAGTGTGCGACCGTGGGTCTGCCGGCCCGCGGGCGCGTGGTTTGGGTTTGGCGTTTGGAGAGTGTGCGGTCTTCATTCTCTGTTGAGAAGAGGGAAGCTGAGACGTTCTGTTGGTAGAGCTGGGGGCCTGCAGCGCCTGAGGGCGGTGCTGCGATCGTAAATAGGGGAGCAGCGGAGACAGAGGGCCCTTGCAGGCAAGGTCCGATCCCTGTAGGGCCGGGCCAGGTCCCGCGGTGACCCGGGGCGGCCACGCGATGCTCGGGGCCCGATTCTTGCTTCGAGCCCTGCGCTCCTGCTCCACCGCTCCCTGCCCAAGGAACAGACCTTTCGCCAGACTGAGCGTACGGGACGCTCTCGGGTCTCAGAACGCGAGTGGGGAGCTCATTAAGGTCCAGGTGGGTGTGTGGAAAGGAATTTTTTTTTTCTTTTTGAGGACTTAAGTGGCACATCAAAAAAACAGGAAGTTTTACTTTGTGTTGTCAAGTGAGACAACGACCATCCGAGAAAGCTGGATGTGTAGGCATAGCTGGAGTCCACCCTTCTCTCTTTCCTCGGATACTTGCTGTTACTTTTTGCAAAAATGCCCTGATGACTGTGAACTTGGTTTTAGATACCAGGGCATTATTTGCAAACTTGTTAATCATCCATAAAAGTGTAAGCGAACAGGGCCCTTCTCTCATCCTTTATCTCATAATATCCGCGGTTATGTAGTGGTAGTTTTGCCCTAGCACCTTGTGGGCAGAAACCATGCCTATTCACCTGGCTGACAATAAATATTCATCCCTCTAAACTGGGGGTTTTATTCAGCTTTTTCCACCACAGTGTCTAAAATTGGGCCTGCGTGCATTTTATGTTTAATAGGAGAAACTGGAATGTAGCAGTTTGAAAGAACTCTGGGGTGGAGTTGTGTAAGTTTGAGTCTCTCCCATCTTTAAGTAACTTGATAATTATGGGCATATCACGTAAGCACTATACACTTAAGTTTCTTTTTATGAAAACAGATAGTAATAGTCCCTACATCATGGAGTCCTGAAAATAAGTAACATAAATGGATATAAGATATTTAAAACTAACCCATAGTCAATAAATGTTAGCCACTATTATTTCCTTTACTAATATTTGTAGCAGCTCCACAGAGGGTTTCCCCTTAAAGAAGCAGGTTAAGCAAGGTGGTTGACTGTTTCTCATTAGATTAGTAAAGCACATTTATACATTTATTTTGGTGTCTTCATATATTCTTGCTATTTAGTATTATGATCAATCTGTACCTTATTCCTTTTATTTGGGTTTCATATCCTTTCCATGATCCAATTCAAAACATTTTCTTACATTTATCTATTAATTTGACATGCATAAATGATACATTTTGTATGCTCATCAAAAAAAAAAATGAAAGATGAACAGAAGTTAGTGCTTTCCATCTGATAAGAAAGATACCAACCACTTGTGGCTCTGAGCACTTGAAATGTGATTAGCCTGAACTGAGATGTGTTTTTTTTTTTTGAGATGTGTTGTTAAGTATAAAATAAATAATAAAAGCTGGGCACAGTGGCATTTGCCTGCAATCCCAGCAACTTAGTGAGACCCTGTCTCAAAATAAAAAAATGAAAAGGGCTGGGGATGTGACTCAGTGATTAAGAGCACCTCTGGGTTCAATCCCTGGTACCAAAACAAACAAAAACCCAATAATTTTGAAGAGCAAAAAAGAATGCAAAATCTCATCTCTCTTCACACACACGTGTGTGTGTGTGTATGTGTATAGGTCAAGGAAGACTTCTTATATGAGATTACATTTCAGTTGAGTCCTGAAGGATGTATTCCCCAGATAGAATAACCTAGGATGGAGCAGAATTTGCATAGTGATGTGTTCCTCATGAAGAGGTGCTGGAGATGGGGTGAAAATAGCATTCCAGAAAAGCTTGTTGATAACAAAATTTGAAGTAATAACTGTAATTAAATCCCTGCTGTACTACTTGGTAACTATGACCTGGACTCATATCTTGTAACACCTCTAAATGTTTCTTCATTTCAACAAAGATAATTATGACCACATCATTTTGTTCTTGTGAGAATATCTTTCTTTTTTTAAAGAGAGAGGGACAGAGAAAGAGAGAGACAGAATTTTTATCGAGTTTTTCACATGACTTTCATTGCTCTGACACTTAATTGTGTACTTGGGTGCTGGGGTTTGAACTTGTGTTCTTGTACATGCTGGGCAAGTGCCGTAACCGCCAAGCCACCACTCCAGCCCCTGTTCTTGTGAGAATTAAGTGGCAGAATATCTCCGAAGAACTTGGCACGTTAAAAAGTACTTACTAAATGTTAACTTTTACTGACAAGTAAAAATATGGGAGTGGTGTTTGGAAATTATTGTTGATTGAGCGTGACCAAAATGCAGATGCCTTTGGGGACATTTGATGAGGTAAAGTACCTTGTGCATGAGGCCGAGACAATTTATGGTTCATTCTACATAGCCCTCACAAAGATCAAGGGCTTTCTAGTTAAACAGGCTTGTGTTCAAGTCTAATGCTTACGAGCAGTCTTCAGCAAGTTACTGCTCTGAGCTTCAGTTTCCTCACTTGTAAAATGGGGATGATAATCCTTAGAGATATTATGTAATGGAAATGAGACACTATATAAAGATGGTAAAATATTTGGAATCTCAGTTATACAGTCCAGAGTCCAGGGTGTGGACAGTGTGGTGATGACACTGGATTAAGACCAGGTGCATATCATTGTTACTATATATGCATATATGATTGTACAACAACACAACTCTTCAATAAAATTTTTAAAAAATAATGAGCTTTGTTAACCAAACAGAACAAAAGGTGGAATACCAAAAGGTATATCTCACTGTGATTAAAAAAACATTTAAAATTATGGGCAAACTAAAACCAGTTCATTTGATACAGCAGATAGTGTTGAGGTAAGATTGTGAGTACATTTTTCTCTTTATTTAGTCTTTGTATAATGAAAATATAAAATGTTTATGTATTATAAGTTCACATTTAGAAATGTTTCTCTTCTTTAGGGATGGGTTCGATCAGTCCGATCTCAGAAGGAAGTCTTGTTCCTACATGTAAATGATGGCTCTTCTTTAGAAAGCCTTCAGGTTGTTGCAGATTCAAGCTTTGACAGTAGGTAAGTTGTTATTGTTTTTTCCTCAACAGTGTCCCCCATGTCCCTAACCCAATGTTCACATTGCCCCCTTGACTAATTGTACTAAACCGATTGATGAAAAATAGCTCTGAAGAAAGTTTAGAGACTTGGAGTCAAGACTCTTCAGCTCAGGCTTTTTCTTCTCTAATATTTTACCATGCTAGTATCCCCTACCTATGCTTCATGTCAGTTTTTTTTTGTTTTTCCACTATTTGCTGTTCTGCTTGTTTTTTGTTTTGTTTTTTTGTACGGGGAATTGAACCCGGGGCTTAACCACCAGCCACATTCCCAGCCCTTTTTTGTTTCTTATTTTCTGGGTCCTATATTTTTCCTAAAATACCCAAGTACAGTGACATAATTCTTAAACCTATGAAGAACATTTCTTATATACATGATTTTCGTTATACAGTGACATAAATGCTTGGAGTGTACCTTGCTCTAACTCAGTTCCAACATTTCCCTTTCTCCTCCCTTCCTATCACTGTTGGTTATTTTTAGATATATTTGACAAAAGGATTAAACATTTATATTTTTGTAAATACAAGTGATGTACCTTTTTCAAATATCTTATGCAGTATCTTGCAACTGTATCGCATAAATATTGACATATCGCTTTTTGTTACAATTCATTTCTCACTATTTTTTCTTTTCTTTTTAAAAAATTTTCATTAAGGAGTTGAGTGGTCGGAGAATCTTAAATGGGTATGAAGTTACAATATGATATGCATTTGGTCTTAAATCATAGTTTGCCTCAATGCCCATTCTCCAGTCTCTTGATTCTTCTGTATGCCTCTATAAGATATATAAGTGTATGTATGTATGTTTTTATTTATATATATATATATTTGTAAATTTTCCAGAATAAATGATGGTATAAGTATCATTTAACTTCTCAGGGGGTTAAAGCACATGCTATATTGTGGATTGTCTCCTTAGATCCCTATTTTCCCTACCTCTCCCACCATTCCCCTGCCTCCCTCCCCCACCTACATGTCTTCCCCTAGATTATGTGTTGCTATGCCTTTGGTGGGTCTAATACATGAGTTTGACTGCCTTTCACTTAAGGCCTGGGTTTAGCTCCAGCCTCCACAAATGAGGGAAAACATTCAGCCCTTGACTCTCTGGGTTTGACCTACTTCACTCAATATGATTTCTTCCATTGCCATTTCTTCCATTTACCTTCAAAGGCTGCAATGTCATTATTTCTAATAGCTGAGTCGAACTCCATAGTGTGTGTGTGTGTGTGTGTGTCTGTATATGTATGTATGTATATATGTATGTGTGTGTATATGCATGCATGTATGTATGTGTGTGTATATATATTTATATATCAGAGCTTTTGGATACATTCATTCAGTGAGGGGCATCTGGGTTGGTTCTAGAATTTAGCTATTATGAATTGAGCTCCTATGAACATTGATTTTCCTGTGTCATTGTAATGTGCTCATTCTAAGTCCTCTTGGAAAATACTCAGAAGAGGGATGGCTGGATCTATGGTGGATCCAACCCTGATTTTTTGAGGAGTCTCCATACTACTTTCCAGAGTGGTTGGACCAGTCTGCAATTCTATCAACAGTGTGCTAGTGTTCCTATCTCCCCACAACCCCTCCAGAATTTATTATTTGTATTCTTCATCTTTGCCAGTCTGACTGGAGTGAGGTCAAATCTTAATGTAGTTTTGATTTGCATTTCTCTGATTACCAGTGATTTAGAACATTTTTTCATGTGCTCATTTGCTTGCTCAATTTCCTGTTTTGAGAAGTTTCTGTTTAGCTCTCTGGCTCATTTATTGATTGGATTGTTTATGTTTTTGTTATTGAGAATTATGAGTTCTTTGTAAATTTTGGGTATTAGCCCCTGTCAGGGGGATCACAGGCCATGATTCTGTCCCATTCTGTAGGTTGTCTCTTGAATATTTTGACTAATTCCTTGGCTAGGCAAAAGCTTTTTAATTTAATGGCATTCCACTCATTAATTCTTGACTTTAATTCTTGTTGAGGAAGTCGTTACTAACTCCTTTATGCTGGAGTATTGGTCCTAATTTTTCTTCTAACAGTTGTATGGTGCTGGTTTAATTCCTAATTCCTTAATCCATTTAGATTTGAGTTTTGTGCTAGGTGAGAGATAAGGATCTAATTAAAATTTTCTGCAAGTGGTTGTCCAGTTTGTCAAGCACCATTTGTTGAATAGGCAGTCTCTTCTCCGTGTAATATTTTGACCCCCTTTGTCAAAGACCAGATGTTTAAAGATTTGTGGGATTGTCTTAGGGTCGTCATTTCTATTTCATCGGTCTTCATTCCTATTTTGATACCAGTCTATGCTGTTTGTAATTCTACAGCTCTAAAGTATAATTTTAGATCTGTTGTTGCATATCAGAATTATGGTTGCTTCACAAAAGTGTTTGGGAGAGTTCCCTCTTTTTCTATTTCTTGGAATAGCTTAAAAGGAGAGGTGTAAGCTCTTCTTCAAAGCTGTAAAACTCAGCAAGGACTCCATCATATCCTGGAGTTTTCTTCTTTGGAAGAGTTTTAATAGCTGCATGGATTTCGGTGCCTGTTATTGGGCTGTTTAGGATTTTAATTTCATCCTGTGTCTATTTGGGGATGTTCTATGTGTCTAGAAATTTGTCCATGTCATCTGATTTAGAGGAGTACAGTTTTTCAAAATATGTTCTGATAATCTGTTTGATTTCAGTGGGGTCAGTGCTGATCACCCCCTTTTTGTTGGTGATTTTGTTGATTTACTTTGATTCTCTCCTTCTTTTAGTTAGATTAGCTAGGAGTCTATTAATTTTATTTATTTTTTTGAAGAACCAGCTCTTTGTTTCATCACTTCTTTCTATCATTTTTTTTTCTCAATTTCATTAGTTTCAGCTTTGATCTTGATTATTTCCTATCTTCTGCTGGCTTTGGCATTAGATTGTTCTTCCTTTTGTAGAGATTTGTGTTGAAGCATAAGCTTATTTGTTTGGGATCTCTATTAATTTTTAATGTAGACACTCAGTGCTATACATTTTCCCCTTAAGAATGCTTTCATGCTGTCCCAGAGGTTTTGATATGTTGTGTCTTCATTTTCATTCTCTTCTAAGAATTCCTTAATTTTGTTCTCGTATCTTCTTGAATTCATTCTTTATTTAATAGGGTGTTATACAATCTCCACATATATGTGTGTTTTGTGCAATGGTTTTTGCTATTAATTATTAGAGTCATGGCATCATGATCTGATAGCATAAGTGGAATAATATGTAGTTTTTTTTGGCTTTATTTTTTTTTTTTAAAAGAGAGAGGGACAGTGAGAGAGACAGAGAAAGAGAGAAACAACTTTATTAGTTTTTCACATGGCCTTCGCTGCTCCAACACTTAGCTTTGTACGTGGTGCTGGGGTTTGAACCTGGGTCCTCATGCTTGCCAGGCAAGTGCTGAAACCGCTGAACCACTGCTCCAGCCCTAATATGTAGTTTTTTATATTCACTGAGATTTCCTTTGTAAACTAGAATATGATCTATTTTGGAGAAGGATCCATGTGTTGCTGAGAAGAAGGTATACTCTGCCAATTTGGGGTGGAATATTCTGTAGATGTTGGTTAAGTCTGTTTTTGAAATCCACTTTGTTGGATATAAGAATTGCAACTCCAGCTTGCTTTTGGGGGGCATATGTCTGGTAGATTGTTTTCCATCCTTTCACCCTCAATCTGTGGATGTCATTGGCTGTAAGGTGGGTTTCCTGTAAGTAGGATACTGATGGATTTTGTTTTTTGATCCAATTTGCTAGTGTGTGTCTTTTTTTTTTTTTTTAATAGGGGACAGTGAGAGAGAGAAAGAGAGAAGCAATTTCTACTTAGTTTTTCATGTGACTTTCATTCCTCAGACACTTTGTTGTGTATGTGGTGCTGGGGTTTGAACTTGCGTACCCGCACATGCCAGGCAAGTGCGGTAACCGCCGAGCCATGGGTCCAACCCCTAGTGTGTGTCTTTTGTTTGGTTTGTTGAGACCATTCACTTTCAGTGTTAGAATATTTATGTGGTTATGGTTCATATTCATTGTGTTTCTTTAGTAAGTTCTATGCTGTCTTAGTTGTGTATTGATAGCAGGTACCTTTATTGAATTTCTTCTGTTTGTGGGGTTTGAGAAATGTTTGCTTGTTCTTCTATCTTGAGTTTGTCTTTTTTTTTTTTTTAATAAAGAGAGAGGGACAGTGAGAGAGACAGAGAAAGAGAGAAACAACTTTTATTTAGTTTTTCACATGGCCTTCGTTGCTCTAACACTTAGTTGTGTACATGGTGCTGGGGTTTGAACCCGGGTCCTCATGCTTGCCAAGCAAGCGCCGAAACCACTGAGCCACCGCTCCAGCCCCCTTGAGTTTATCTTTGAGGATCCTTTGTGAATGCTGGTGTTCTGTTCATGAATGCTCTAAATTTGATCTTGTCATGAAAATTTCTTATTTCCCCCTGAAATTTGAAGCTGAGTTTTGCTGGGTATAGTGTTCTTGGCTGCATGTTGTGTTAATTCAGGCATTGAAAGATCTCCTTCCATGATCTTCTCACTTCCATAGTCTGAGCTGAAAAGTCAGATGTGATTCTTATTGGTTTGCTTCTGAATGTGATTTGGCGTTTCTCCCTTGACACTTTCAATATTCTTTCTTTGATTTCTCTGTACATTTTGAATATGATGTGTCTTGGTGAGCTTCTCATTTGATATGGCCTATTGGGTGTCCTATAAACTTCCTGGATGATCACATCTATTTTTTTATATGGGCAAAATTTTCTTTAGCTATTTCCTTGAGAACGTTCCTTATCCCATTTGTTTGTGTTTCGATTTCTTCCTGTATCCCAGTTATTCTTATACTGTTTCTTCTCATTTCATCCCAGACATTTTTCAAATTCTGTTTGTGTTCTGTGAGGTTTTTTCTTTTTTGTCATCTGTGTGCTCAAGCTTGGTCAGACTGTCCTCATTATCAGAAGTTCTTTCTTCAAGACCTGAGGTTCTGTTTTCTTTGGAAGTTAGTCTGTTGTTAAATTCTTCCATGGTTTCTCTCCTGTCATTGACTGCAGATTTTAGGTCCTTACATCCTTTTTGAGTGTGTCTATTTCTTTGATAATAGAGCTTTTCAAATCTCTTCTGTTTTCTCACTTGGTCCCTTCATTATATCTTCTTTTAGTTCATTGTTCCTTTTAGTAACCAGTCATTGATAACATTTACAAGGTTTTCATCTCAGTCCCTATCTGTGGCATCTTTTCTAGGGGAGTGGTGTGTTTGTGGTAAACTGAGAGTTTGATTCTTCACTTTTGAAGAGCGTCTTCTGGATGTCTGAATTGAGATTTTCTGTGGGGAAGGTAGGCAGTTCTCCAGGTGGTTTTCCTTGCAAGTCAAAGGGTCAGAGCAGCCACCAGCTTTTTGATGATCATCTTCTTTCAGATGCTGTTTCTGCCTGTGTCCTTGTTTGCTCTGTGTTTTGGTGCCAGTCTCAAGGTTGCAGATCTGAATCTGGGTTGTCCAGGAAACCTCTAGTTGGTCCTGAGCAGGTGCTGCTCCAGATGTGGGTCCTACTAGTCATATCCTGAGCGACCACCAGTGGGATTCAAATAGGTCCCGAGAGGCACATGGAGCATCACGTAGCCAGGACTGCTCCAGGCAAGAACCTCCCCTAGTTGGTCCTGAGCAGGGACTGCTCCAGAAGGGGGTCCTACCAATTGTCGATAATTTTTTTTTAAGAGAGAGAATGAGAGTATCAATTTTATTTTGTTTTTTCATCCGGTTTTTGTTTTTACAACATTTAGTTGTGTATGTGGTGGTGGGGTTCAAACCTGTGTCTTTGTGCATGCCAGGCAAATGCTCTATTGCTAAGCTACCACTTCAGCCCCTTAATCGAGAAGGTTTTTTTTTGTTTTTTGTTTTTGTTTTTAAATAAAGAGAGGGACAGGGCTGGAATGGTGGCTTAGCGGTTAGGGCGCTTGCCTAGCATGCACGAGGATGTTGGTTCGAACCCCACCATCACATATTCAACAAGAGGTTGGAGCAACAAAAGTCACAGTGAAAACTAAATAAAGTTGATTCTCTCTCTCTCTCTCACTGTTCCTCGCTCTTAAAAAAAAACAGAGGGAGAGAGAGGAACAGTGAGAGAAAGAGAAAATCAGTTTTATTTAGTTTTTATGTGGCTTTTGTTGCTCAGACACTTCATTGTGTTTGTGGAGCTGGATTTTGAACCTGCATCCTCGGGCATCTAGGCAAGTGCCGTAACTGCTAAGCCACTCTTCCAGCCCCTTTAATAGATAATTCTTAAAACAAATGAGTATACATCACATTCTGTAGTAGTCACCCAGTTAATTTGTGAATAAACTTGCCCTAGAACATAGACTCATTTTCATTACCCAGAAGACAGTTTGTGTGTGCTCAGATTATCATCTGGGTAAGAAAATAAACTTAAATAAACTTAAATAAAAAAACATAAATACATTATAGAACTAGTACATGTACTTTTAATTGTTATAGAAATAGTTACTATTATCCTGGCTTTCCCCAGGATAATATGTTACTATAGTATGTTTTTGTAGCCAGAGAATTATCAATAAAATTATAGATCTTATTCTAATTTTATCAGATTTTACATGTAATCTGTAATATTGTTTAAAGTGTTTTGGCCAGTTTACTTACTTACTTACTTTTTATTTTTTTTAGGAAGAGGGAGAGTAAGAAAGAGAGAATCAAATTTATTTGTTTTTTCATTTGGCCTTGTTTCTCCAACACTTAGTTGTGTATGTGATACTGAGGTTTGAACCCAGCTCCTTGTGCAGGCCGGGCAAGTAGTCCAACTGAGCCACCACTCCAGCCCTAGCCAGTTTACTTTTTGATAAAAAAGTAGACTATGTATAAACCCTTAACTCTTTTTGTTCCTATTTTAAAATGTTCATTTTTATAATTTCGGTATACAACAGAGCATCTGTAAATTCTGAAGGCTCTTTAATTCAATTAAGAGTAAATATTTCTGTCATTCAGTATTTTAATGTTGTAATAGAAAGATTTGTATTAAGACAAAGGATATATTTAATAGTAAGATTTTTTTATTAAAACAAAAATTATTTATGTTAATATACTGGGTTTTTTGTTGTTGTTGTTATTCTAGAGAATTGACCTTTGGGAGTTCTGTGGAAGTCCAAGGGCAACTGGTAAAAAGTCCTTCCAAAAATCAAAATGTGGAACTGAAGGCAGAAAAAATTAAAGTCATTGGAAATTGTGATGCCAAGGTATGCATACTGATACTTGTCTTCAGGCTATTGAGACTTAATTTAAAACACGAGCAGTCTATTCTATGTTATTTTATCTTTTATTTTTTAAAGAGAGAAGGACAGTGAGAGAGAGACAGAATCAATTTTTACTGAGTTTTTCACATGGATTTTGTTGTTCTGACACTTAGTTGTGTACGTGGGTGCTGGGGTTTGAGCCCATGTACTTGCGCATGCTGGGCAAGCGCCGTAACCACCAAGCCACCGCTCCAGCCCGAGCAGTCTGTTTTAAGTGTGATTCTTGGGAAGTTAACACTTAGAACTGTTTTCTGTTATGTTTCCCTGACAATTCAAACAGGGCATAGAACCTATAGAGATAGTAGCAAAATTATTATGAAGATGGCTTGTGAAGCAAAGTGTTAATCTGTGCATCTCTTTAGTGCCTGTCACAGTTAAATTTCACATGCCCATTATCCACAATGACAGAGCCATACAAGGGCAGGTCATTGCAGTTTCATATTCTTAGGAAAGCTAGAAACTACTTTTTTTTTTTTTTTTTTTTTTTAAGTACCAGTGATTGAACCTAATGGTGCTTAACCACTGAGCCAATCCCCAGCCTGATTTTTATTTTTGCTCTGAGCCTGGCTTTGAACTTGCAATCCTACTGACTCAGCCTCCCAAACCACTGGGATTACAGGTGTGTGCCATTGCGCCTGGCTAGAAATGACTTTTGCATGATGTAGAACTGATCATCCAGGAATGGTTGGCACTTGCCACGTATGACCGTTGATATTAAATCAATTAATATTATATAAGAAATTCAGTTCTTCAGTGGCATTAGATGTTCAAATGTGGCTGTTGGCTACCATATTGGATAGCACAGATAGAGAACATTCTTATTTATCACAGGTGTTTCTCTTGGATGGTGGTGATCTGGAGTGTTGTAATGCGTGGCCTGAACAGAGACAAGAAATTCCATATTAAGACCTGTGTGTACCAGTTTTTGCAAGATTCTTGTTAGTAGCTTTATATTGAAAACCTTATAAAGAGGTTAGAGGGGATAAAATAAAAAGTTATCAGTCCAGTTCCTTAAATTTGCAGTGATGGAGAAAATAAGGTCCACCCTGGTAAAATGTCTGTGGTTCTGAAATGTTTAGTGGCACATCTGAAATACATATTCTAGCCATTTGGTACTTTTTTGTCTTTGCTGTAATTATCTTTACATATTTAATGTGAAAACATTTGAGAAATTTTAAGGAGATTTCATCATTTTAATTCATTTTTTATTCTTTTGGAAAAATTAAATGTAAGGAAATAAGAAAGAAAATGGTTTAAGTTTCTTTAAAAAACGTCATTCAGAAAAATTTTCCAAGAAATTTCATATTGAACTGTAAAATAAGGAATCAGGTTCTAAGATTGTGAAATAATTTGGAAATTAACAGAGGAATAGAGAAGATACTATTTTGGTTTTTGCTTTCTTAGGGCGACCTGTGATTATGAAAAATTTGCCATATATTTCATTATTCTTAAGTTGTTCTCCCTTGGCTTCTGTTGGTGTTTGATACCTTCTTCTCTTCTTCCATTCATTGTCATTAAAAGTATTCAGACATTACTGAATTCTTAACATTTAGCCATCCCAGATCTGTTCATGTGGCTACATTTTCTCCTTGGCAAGTATGGTACTTGTTTCTGTACAACATAAAAATCAGTATGTGTACCAGACCTTAAAAGAATAGACAAGATTAAAGAACCAAGCTTCCAATGTAGCTCTTAATAGCTCTTCTGTTATCTTTCTAATTGGATCTTTGTTTTCTGTTTGAAAGAATGTATCTTTTTAATCTTGTAAGTGTGGGAAAGGGTAAATATTTCAAGTTGGAACCTTAATTTCTTTTAAACTTTTTTGTAAATCTTCAGGACTCTGCTAATGAAAAGAAAAATGTTGACCATCCCTCATGTTTTTAAATACCAGTGACACGTTGATAAATAGTAATAAATGTGGCACCAGTTGCTTATGATTTGGGATTTTAAAGACATTTTGTATGCTTTTTTTTTTTTTTTTTTTTTTTTTAATACCAAAGATTGAACTCAGGGCACTTAACCTCTAAGCCACATCCCCAGCCTTTTTTGTATCTTATTTTGAAACAGGATCTTGCTAAGTTGCTGAGGCTGGCTTTGAACTTGAGAACCTCCTGCCACAGTCACCCAAGTCAATGTAATTACAGGCATGTGCCACTGTTCCTGTCCTTTTGTGTGATTTTACAGTTGAACACCAGCTGTATTTGTACAACGGTAGAAAACTTAATCTTTAACATCTACAATATTCTGAACTGTGTGCTTAGCAGTGGATTGTTTTGCATAACTATATGCTATTCTATTTGTAAGAAGCCATAGACAGCTAGTGAATAGAAACTTGATAAATAATAGATGAGCCTAAATGATATTAAGTATTGTAGCTAATAAGTACTAAATCTGGCTTCAAACCCACATCTGAATCCACCTCACCATTTTACTACCTGGTAGAAATAAAGTAGACTGTAATCTATTATACTAGGAAATAAGGAATGCATCTTATTTGCTCTAAAGCACTACTTTTAATTTAAGAAGTGCTCTGGGGGGGTTGGGGTTTTAGCTCAGTGGCAGAGCACTTGCCTAGCAAGCGCAAGGCCCCGAGTTCGGTCCTCAGCCCTGAAAAAAAAAGAAGTGCTCTGGGAACTGATTTTGTAAAGCAGTTTTTTTTAAGCTTCTAATTTTTTCCCCCATTTATTCGCAGGCATTCCCTATCAAATATAAAGAGAGGCATCCTCTGGAGTACTTGAGACAATATCCTCACCTTAGGTGCAGGACTAATGCTCTGGGTTCCATATTGAGGGTTCGTAGTGAAGCCACAGCTGCTATTCATTCCTTCTTTAAGGTAAGGTGCTCTGCTTCCAAGTATTCTTTCTTGTGAAGAAGTTGAATAATTTTAACATCAGAGCATTTTCCTGAAAATTCTGTTGTTCATTCCAAGCGCTTTTATTTATTTGGTACAGGAGCAGATGCTACAGGTGTGCATCTGTGTTTAATAGCTTCATTGAGGAATAATCAACATAAAATGCTATAAATATTTAAAGTGTATATGATAAATTTTGACATATGTATGTATTCATGAAATCTTCACCACAACCAAATGGTAATTTTTCAGGATACAGAATTCTATGTTGAGAAGTTTTTTCTTTTAAGTACTTTAAAGTTGCATGGCACTGTATTCTCATTTGTATATTTGTATTACTTATAGTGAAAAATCTGATGTCATCCTTATCTTTATTCCTTTCTACATAGCCTGTCTTTTTTCTTTGGCTGACTTTAAGATTTTTTTTTTTTTTTTTTTGATCGCTGGTGCTTTAGTTACCTTTTTAGCTGTTGTGACCAAAAGACCTGACAAGAAAAATTTTAGAGGAGAAAAAGTTTATTTGAGGTTCGTGGTTTCAGCCAACGCCATTGTTCTGTGCTGGAGGTAAGGAAGAAAATCATGGTAGAAGTGTGTGGCAGAGGAAAGCAGCTCAGGAAGCAGAGAGAGCTTTACTTATCAGGGACAGAACATATATTCCAAAGGCACACACCTAGTGACCTATGTCCTCCAACCAACCCAGTAGTATATTCAAGTGGATTAATGCCGTGATTAGGTTAAGGTTCTCATAACCCAATCTGAATTTTCTTACATTATTTCACACATGAGCTTATTGGAGGACACCACATAGCTAAACCATATCAACTGGTTTTTATCAATTGCATTGTGATGTGCCTGGGTGCAGTTTTCTTTGTTTCTTATTTAGTGTTTGTCAAATTTCTTGGATCCCGAGTTTATCATTTTCATGAATTTCTTTTTAGCATTATTGCTACAGATATTTTTCTGTTACCTTCCTCCTTTGGGAACTAAAATTGTCCATATCTTAGTCCATTGGTAACATCCATAGCCCACTGATTTACTTTTCTTTCTTTTTTTGATACTTTTTCTTGTGTTTATTTCTTTTGGATGCTTTCCCCCCAATATCCATTGCCCTAGGACAATTTCTATTGATATGTCTTCAAGTTTACTAATCTTTTTT
>PVKS010020141.1:0-37302 GCA_004027875.1 Aplodontia rufa | reverse complement strand
ATACTGCATTTAGCAATAGTTCGTGAGTTTTTTCAGGCCCATCACTGAGAAACACAAGAAAACACAAAGCCCATACAAACATATCATTGGTGTGAGCTTAAAAGCTGCCATATTTCCTCGGGATATATTTTTGGTCTGGAAAAACTAACAAGGCTGTGGTATCCCAAAAAGAACAGAACATCCCCAGTGGGTAAGAATAATGGGTGGAGTTGTCAAGAGGCAAATGTGTCTTATGAAAGGAGTTCCTACATCTGGGAGCTTTTTCCAAGGAAGAAAAAAATTACAGACCTGTGTCTTAGTCCATTGTCCATTGCTGTAACTGAATACCTGAGACTGGGTGATTTATGAAGAGCAGAAGTTTATTTGGCTTATAGTTCTGGAGGCTGGGAAGACTGAAAGCAGGCGCCAGCATCTGGTGAGGGCCATTTTGCTCATCATAATGCAGCAGAGGACTAGTATGCTAACTCAGTCTCTTCCTTTCCTTATAAAGCCACTAAAGCTATCACAGGGGCTCCACTATGATCCCACCCAACTCTAATTACCTCCCAAAGTCCCCCACCTCCAAATACTATCAGCATATGAATTTGGGGATTAAATTTCTAACATGTGAGCTTTGGGGGGACACCTTCAAACCACAGCAATGGGGACGCTTTGACCATCTCTTCAGAAATAGGTATCTGAGGATGGGTTCTGGGACATCCTCATGCCTGATTTGCAACTGGGTGAATTCCTCACACCGGGCTCCTGAGCTCTTCAAACCCCACTTCTCTTCCTTTGGTGATCTCCTGTGGCGGGCAGCACCCGGGGCCCACGCCACGCAGGCAGCTTTAAGATGGCGGCTGGCGGCTGGCCAAACCAAGTCAGCTGACCTCTTGCTGTTCCTGGTTCTTGTGCTTGCAACATGTGACCACCTAGGGACAACCAATAGGAGCCGGCAGCAGAGTTTTCTTCCTCCTAGCAACAGCCTACGGATTGGTTCACTTTTACTATTTAAGCTGTTTGACTTCCTGAATAAAGAGAGATCTCCGCAAGCAACAAGAGTGTACACGTCGTTATTGCCGCTTCGCTGGTCGAACGTGGCCATCTCCTCCTCTCTTCCAAGTTCCATTCTGAATTGATCATTAGTAATATCAACTCTGAGCCCTCAGAGCCAAATTAAAATACCACAGAATTCTGTCAAAAGAGAAAACAAAATTCACCAGAGAAAATTGGATCTTCCTTCAAAATAATAGTCTGAGGATACTTTTCTTCTGTTTTGCCTAAGGATTATCCTCCTTCCTATGGCTCCTATAATATCCTTAAAGTTGTCCAAGGGTCACATGAAACAATAACATCTCCTTCCATCCTGTCTTGAGCCCCAGGGTCAAAAACCTAACACTGAGGTCACACATCACTGCAAGAGTTGCTGTCCAGCCCACCTTCCACAAAGTCACCAGCTCAACATTATTTTGGGAAAGATCACATTACCTGACATTCAAATACCTTTAATAACAAGTCCATCCTTACCCTGCTGGTCAAGAACCCCATGACCAGCCTCCAACCCACATGCCCTTTTTAATCTCCAATTACTTCCTTGCACATAGCTAATTTTTTCATTCAAAGCTGGAGATGCCTTACAATGTTCCTTATATGAGCATTGTGTTCTCTAAATTTGCTGTTGAAATAATCAAGCTCTGGTGTCCACCTATCAGAATATCATCCTCCAAGCTAACTTCTCCATGAAGGCTTCCTGGGTCACTCCAGAGGAAAGGGACACCTTCTTTGTCTAAGTCCTACAGCTTTTTTTGTAACCTGTCAGAGCGCCCGCTACTTCTTCTTTTCCAGTTCTGTATGTGTGTCTGAACTAGTCTTCTCTCCTTGCTGTGTTTTGGACAAGTGTCCCCAAAGACTCTTGTATTAAAGGCTTGATCGCTATGCTGTGGCACTCCTGGGAGGTGGCGGAACCATTAAGGGTGGGGGCCTACTGGAAGGAAGTTAGGTCACAGAGGTGAGCCCTTGAAGTGGGTAGTGGATATCCACCCTCTTCTTTTTCTCTTTTTTTCCTTCCCTGCTACAATGAGGTGAGCAGCTTCCTCTGCCATGTGCTCCTGCCATGATGTGCTGCCTTATCACAGGCCCAGAAACAATAAAGCTAACTGAGCACAGACCAAAACCTCTAAAACTTTCCTCCTTTGAAGGTGATTATCTCAGGTATTTTGTTACAGTTACAGAAAGTTAACTAACATACTCCTACATTAGATTAACCCATTTGTTAATGTTTCCTATGTGCGCTGTTCTAGATTCTATAAAGGAGCAAGACCTAAACAAATATAGGATTCTTGACTTCAAGGGATTTACAATCTGTTAAGGAAATGAATAACAATATCAGTGTCCAACAAATACCCAAAAGGACAGTAACTGGTTCATAAAACCAGCAAAGAGCAGATGAACACAAATATAATAAGTAAACACAAGAAAGCAGCCACAGAATTTTGTTATAAACATACTGGCAGGTAGGAACTGGACTAAGCTCTTTGTGATCCATGGTGCTGAGCTATGCATGACATATTTTGAGAGGACATTGAAGGAAATGGTATCCACAGCCACTATAGCAAATTTTCCCCCTCCCTAGTCTTAACTCTATTCATACCCCATAAATTTTGCTGGGTACCCTAAAAAGTCTGTTCAAACTAGACTTGTTAGAGTCTCGGGAATGGGAAGCAAATGAAAGAAAACAAGACTCATTCTCTAAGTATAGATAGTCCCTGGCCACCTCCATCCCTACCTCAGTATTACTAACCTGAGGACTTTCTGCACCCGTGTCACCTTTACTCAGAAAAGAAAATAAGCTTCAAGCAAAAGTCGCCAATTGGCTCACCGAATGAGGCAAAATCAATGCAGCACTCTAGCGAGTCTGTTTATTTTATATCCTTAGAGAAACAACCCTGAAAATGACCAACGTGTGTCAATTACAGAACACAAGAGCCTGGTGCTGTCAATGGGGAAGATAAGTGTAAATTACAACATACTGAACTCTAGTGAATTAGCTGTTAAGTGGGACAATGGGCTAAAAGATGTTGTTTAGAGCACCTCATTAATAAAATTCAAAATTGTTTTCTGCAATTATGTGCAATCATTGGTTATTTTACCCCCAGCCAAGAAGAGTCCCCCTGCCAATCTATCGCTTTGGTTTCAATTGCCAAGAAAATTTCCCTGGCATAGAGGTAAGAATAGGAGAGGGAGCTTGGATCCAGATTCCAGAAACCTGTGATTAGCTAACAGAATTATCTTTTGAGAAAAGAAATCTGCTGAAAAAGGAAGCCAATGGGAGTCTCTCCAATAGGGCTCAGCAGCACAGCCCACCTCCATGTGAGCTTCCCAGTTAGTGTTGCAGCTAGAAAGCAAATGGAAGAGCTGCCCGCTCCCTGCACCCATGGTTCCCTCCTGCTGTGGATCCTGATTGCTTTACTTTTTTTTTTTTTTTTAGTAGATCTGCTTGCACCATTCTGGTCAGGTACTGGTTAATGCATGGCAGAAATGAATGCACTTCTTAATCAAAAAGGATGATGGTATAAAAATCAGATATGTTTGTGTGCTTGGGAGGAAGCGTGGGAAATGGGTGATGGAAAGTGCAAACTACCAACTTAGCACAGCGGACAGTAAATCTCCCAAAGCCTTTAGGATGTAGAGTATTCAATGGCTTTATCCACAGTGAGTGCCCCAGAACTTCTATCATGTTTCCTCTGGGTAGTCCTGCCTTAATTCCACGCATCCTACTCTGTTCGCATCATTCATTCATTCATCCTTCAGCAAAGCTCCACTCTAATCTCATCTATGCTACACATCATACTAGGCTTCAGGGCCACAGGCTTCTCCCTTTGAAGACCTAGACTGAGACCTTCAAAGCAAAACACACCCCATAAACATTACCATGCTAATTCAGATTTGATCATTCCAACCCATTCAAATCATTGGGACTCTTTAATCTCTGATATCTATATGATGGCATTAAAATGATATCATTATACTCTTGGTTTCTTTCTATATTTTCCAGTCTTTACAATGAGCATATATTACTTTTTTAAATGGAAAAATAGCTTAACTTCTTATTTACTATATAACTTCTTATTAGCTAATTTAAGATATTTAAACATTTCTCTTTTTTCTTTTTTTGGTACCAGGGATTGAACCCAGGGGCACTTAATCAGTGAGCCACATCCCCAGCCCTTTTTATATTTTATTTTCAGACAGAGTCTCACTAAGGTGCTTAGGGACTCACTAAGTTTCTAAAGCTGGCTTTGAACTCAAGATCCTCCTGCCTCAGCCTTCCAAGTTGCTGGGATTACAGGCATGCACCACCGCAACAAGCCGAGATATTTAAATTTTTAAAAGGGCAAAGCAGATGGGAACAGAAGTGGCCTGAGATTGGAGGATTCACGGGAATTTGCAGCCTGACCCAAGGCACAAGAAACTTGCACAAATGCTGTAAAGAGTTGTGGCAGACTCCATGCTTAGAGCGTATCTGTCTAGACACTCTCTGGCCTACTTCAGTAGAGTTGCAGCTTATACCTCAAAGCGGCCATTGAGGTTAATTCTTCAAATCAATAACTGCCTACACAGTTATGTGCCAATGTGCCTTGGGCTACTCCACAACCTGAAGTGGTTCTTTGAATGTCCAGAACAAATTATTGCACGGAGCAAACACACTATTTGATTCAACAATTGTCTTCTATTCACACTCCCTATCCCCACCCACAAGGAAAATCAACTTGCCATATCACATGCAAGTGCTATCCTTTGTGCAAAGATGGTGGGGGTGCCTAGGACAGATGTAAACAGTGCAAGAAGTGGGGACCACTCTGGCTGCAGGTATCACAAGTGCTCCATTTCTGTACTCAGTTGTGCCATTTCCTCCCACCTGAGCAAAAGATTTTCACAGATATGCTTTCAGCCTTTGAAGGGACTTGGAAAATAAGAAAGGGTTGCTTGTATTTGAGTTTGAGTACATATGAGAGAGCACAAGGTAGGAGTCAACAGAGAGGAACCTGGCATGCCTTACCTGATTCTCTGAGCACAGCAAAGACCAGTAATCAGAAAAGATTCCTCAGAAGATTCCTCTGTTGTGTCAGCCCTGAGCAGGACACAGTGACAGATCCATCTTGTAGGTACTATTACATGGGACAATTAGGGGGCTAGTACTCCAGCAACGTCATATGGTTGGGTTGCTGTTCCAAGGGAATGCAGCAGTTGTGTAATTATTGTGGAAATGCAGTTTTCAACCACATCATTCTTATGGTAATTGGTGCTGCTGGTTGAGTGCATTATTGTTATTATTGTGTACTTCAAGCACTGTTTCCCTTAGATTCTTATGTGAAGATCCAATAAGGCAGTATTACTTCTGTGCCTTGGTTGCTTTTCTCCTATAGAATAGGAATTAAGCGTACTTTCTACACACCTTAATTATAATACCACTGTGAGTTCTAGAAATAATTTTGGCATACAGTGCTTAGAATAAACTGCATCTACAAAAACAATAAAACATACTAATGATCCTTTTAATAGACTCTAGTACCCTGATGTGCACAAAATCCAGCACATGAGGGAGAATATGCTGGAACACTCTGTAGTGGCCTGAATTTACAGAGGATTCTAAGTATACACATTGACTCCCTTTTACAGGAGTCAATTTTTATCACACAAAATAAAGTCTAATATAAAGAAAAGCTAAAACTTTGAGATCTCAAGAGGCTTATTTATTTTGAGTTTTAGATGGAGACTTAAGAAGAATTTACAAGATCCTTGGAACGCTGAAGATATATTTCACTGCAATTTCAAATTAGGACAGTTCCTAGAATCATGCTCCAAATAGCATGTTTACCCTGTGCCATTGTATGTCAGAAGTATGTAACATTCTCTTCTGATTTTTCAGGAGTTCATGAGTTTGCCTTGAGTCTCAGGGGAGACTTTGGACTTGGCCCTTTCAGCCACGCTGGTACAGTTAAGACTCCAGGGACTCTTAAGACACTGATTAAATGCATTTTGCATTGTGAGATGGACAAGGGCCTTTGAGGATCGGAGGTGGAATGCTATAGTTTAGATCTGGAGTGTTTCTCATAGGCCCACATGTAAAGGCTTAGCTACCAGCCCGTGGCGCTTCAGGGGGGTGGGGCCTAGTGGAAGGAAGTAGGTCACTGGGGGCATGCCCTTGACGGAGATATTGAGACCCCAGCCCTTGCCTCTCTCTGCTTTTGCAGCCACTATGCAGGCAACAGTTGCCTCTGCCACACGCTCCATCTGTGGTGTGCTGTGCCACTACAGGCCAAAGCAATAGGACCAAGTAACCATGAAATTGTGAGACAAAATAAACCTCTTCTCCTTATCAGTTAATTTATCTCTGGTATTTGTTACAGTAAAGGAAAGCTGACTGGCATTTATTTTTAATGCTCTATCTAAAACACTTCAGATGTGAACTATTATTGAATATGAAGCCCCAATGTCCTTTCTATTTGTTCCTCCCTCTGGGCCTGACATACCTCCCATACCCTCATGAGAGCTCCCTTCCATGTCCCCACTTGTTATTTCCCTGCCTCACAGTTATCTGAGCCCCATATGACAATGACTGCAGGAGGACACATGGAATAAACCTAACATGTCTCTGTGTAAAGATGTAATCTAATTGCCAAATGGCTAAAGCAGCTTGAGCCCTGGCATGAATGGTCTGATGGTTAACACTTCCCTGGGAAACTGGACCCAGTTCCTAACTAAATGTAAGAATCTCCAGTAGACAATTCCCCTGGGACCCGTATCCTAAAGCTTTTGACCACATGAACCCAAGTTTAAATGGCAGCACTAACTCTCCCCTGCTCCAGCCACTGGAATACAAATGTGGCCACAAAACCTTCAGAAAATGTACAGATTCACATGAGTAAATGAAGGCAAGAGAGGAGATGCAAAGACAGGAGGAGTGGGACAGTTGGGGTATGGAGGGCTCTGGACTCCTGAGAAAGACACACTCATGAGGCACCTCCAGGGAGCAAGCAGGATGGAGCACATCATAGAAACCACATATGTGATATAAAAAATCTAACTCCTGATACTGTACACACTGAAATCCTAGCTACTCAGGAGGCTGAGACAGAAGGATCGTGTGAGTTTGGGGGCAGCCTGAACAACACAGGGAGACCGAAGGCTTAAACACACACACACACACGTGCACACGTGCGTGCGCACACACGCACACAATCCACCTCCTGATTCAACATGAAAGACAGGAAAATCTATCTTCAAAAATTGGAAAGATGCAGCTCTGTGGTGGTTGGGGGTATGCAACCCCAATAATGCAACTCATACACAACCATGAATATCTGCCCTATGCTCTACTATAACAGCTGAAATCTGTGCTCTTTCAGGGCATCTGCACAGGGGAAATTCAAATGTACACATCATTGATCCCTATGGGATGATTCTAAATGTTGAGTGTAAACCTATGGGGAAACTCAAGGTAGAAAGAAGTCATGCATAGATATTAAACATCTCTGAGTCAGAAGCCATCCCCACGGCAATTCACTCATGAAATGACTACCATTCCGTCCATTTTTCTTATAGACACTATATCTGCTTCCTTGTCACCTCAACCCATTTTCAAATGGAGAAACTGGAGATCAGGACACTCAGTAACTTTTTCCAAGCTCAGACAAGTAAATCTGGACTTAGATTTACCCGACTTTAAAGTCTGTGTTCTTTCCACGAAACCTGTATTGTATTGTGGTGTAAATGAACTTTGCAATCATTTTCCTGGAACAGACTCAGTTAGGGTAAACTCACAATGAAGGCGCATTGCACGGTGAGCACTGGTGACAGAAATATGAACTTTCCCTACCAACAGCACCTCCCGCGTCTTTCTGAGTGTGGGGCGGGGTGGGGGGATGTGATACAAAGGGCCAAGTCGTCCAAAATGGGACAATTGAGTGCATATGGCTTGCCTAGCGATCCTAAATAAAGCTTCTCTGTAATTCTAATGCCCCAAGGCCAACGTAACATAGACCAACAGGCCTCCCGCCTTTTAATATTCAGGCTGACTTATGAAAGAGCATCAACCTTAACAAGGGCAACTTTAAAACTGCAACAGGAAATAAAAGGCTTCTCCCCAAAACATAAAGTCAAGCTGCCTCCTCAGATACAATCAAGCTCCTGTGGTGCAAAATAGCTAGAGGTAAAAAATTATCCCTGTTAAAAAAAATTCCTACAGAAGCAGGGCAAAATTAGAAATAGATCCCCTTGGCCCACAGGATCCTAAAAAGGAGGCTTGTTCCCATTCTAGAACATGCTTAAATAGCAGATAATGACTTCTGGTAATGTTTAGCTTTGATTTCTTCAGGTTGCAAAACTAAGGAAGTAGAAAGCTGGGC
The DNA here is from genome assembly GCA_004027875.1 of Aplodontia rufa. Classification (NCBI taxonomy): domain Eukaryota; kingdom Metazoa; phylum Chordata; class Mammalia; order Rodentia; family Aplodontiidae; genus Aplodontia; species Aplodontia rufa. The sequence continues at coordinate 28,915 of PVKS010020141.1, read as the reverse complement.
TTTTGTTAGAGCAAACATTTAGGACCTAGAATTACAAGCCACTTTTTATAGTTATCCACTGCCTCTAGGTGGTTGTCTTAAAATTTATAAAGGTGCAATTATCCAGGTGGCTAATAATCTTGAATTCAGAATTCCAATGGTCACAGGAGAAGCCATGGCAGGGCTGGAGGTCAGAAGACAAATGGGATGAACCTGCAAATAGCAAGAATTCAGAACCCAGCAACAATTTCTTAGTAGCATTACGAAGCTCTCTGCACACTCTCTACGAATATATAAATCTTTAGGCAGGTAAGTGTGCTTGCTCTATTATCAGGACTGTTTTATTTGGAGCGTAAGGCCATCCACATTATGAGTGCTATACTATTTCAAAATGGAACCGAGCTGGCCTATGAGTGTGTCTAACGTCAAGTAGCTTAAACCTCAAGCAGGGGCACTGGTAATCCTGACCCACTAGGCAGATCTCAGGACCAACTCTACAGCTCAGGTGCGTAGCCTCGAGCAAGTCCCTTGGGTGCTGACTGTCATCTTCAGCTGTCTAAGGTATAAAATGAAGATAACAGCACCTCCTTCTCAGGATTGTTAGATGATATCAGCACATGGTGTGGCTTAATGAACTTTTAAAACTCTGTTTTTTGTTTCCACAAAACAAGAATAAAGATGCATAGGGTGGCCTTCAGTCCATTTGGAAAATGCACCCCCCCAATACATCCTCGCCTGCACACCCACTGTTATGCTTATTCCTATACATTATGATTACAAGAATGTCTGGAAAATCCTATTACCCCCAAATCACCCTGCCCACATCTGAAATTCAACAATTAGACAGTCATTCTTTTGCATTAAAGCTTTGATCTCTGTGAAAAGGCAAGTTTCCCTAGAAGAGAAAATAATAATAATTCCAACCTCTTTCATTCATTTATAGTAACATTTTTTATCCTTTTCTAAAAAACTTGGGGAAAAAAATATATGTCAAGGAAAGCAGAGACAAAAGGAGGAAAGTAAAGGTTTGCTTCAAAAGGAAAAAAAAGATACAGCATTGAGAGGCTGGAGAAACTGATGAGCACACATGACATTTCCAAATACAAAGATTTTGACACATTCTCTTGGGACAGAGGCTGTGTCGAATACCATCTGCTGTGAAGCCCCTCCATTAATGATATTCCAAAATATTTAGAATTTCAGCCACAATATTCCTTCCTCAAAGTCCCTAGAGAAGCAAAAGATTTAAATATTTTGTCTAGGAGATTATCAGAGCTCTAGACAAGATCAACCAGACTCAAGAGACCAGAAGGGAAATAAAAAATGGTTCATGAAATCCCATTCCTTGTTGTATGCAACGTGTGGCTATAATAGCTCCCTATCCTTCACTGAGCATCTGTGAAAATGAGATTTAGGAGAGAAATGAGATGTGGGAATATCACTGTCCCCATCATGGAAATTAAAAATAAATAAGACAGTAAAGAAACAGCCTGTGGGATCAACAAGAGTGTGGTTTCCTTGTGGTGGTGAGATCCATCTTGCATAGTTTTTGAACCCTTTAACACGTTGACAGCATATGTTATGTGCAGACAAAATGATTTATTGCTGATAGACCACAAACTCCGTGAAGGTAAAGGTTGGGTTTGTTTGGTTGACCATCAAACACACCTAGCATAAATGCTTGACTCAGTGCTGCCTTTCTATAAATATTTGTGGATTGCATGAATAAGTGAAGAACAAGTAGGTGGGTTGTGTGCATGGGATGGATGGATGGATGGCCAGACAGATGGATGGACAGACATGTGAATGAAGAAACATATGATTCAGATTATTTAAATCTAGAAACAATGGGGCAGTCTGAATTCTCCCCTCTTAAGCTACCTATTACCATCCAACCAACATACATCTCTGAGCTCTATTGCCCACAAAGGAAGAAAGGAGGCAAAGAGGGACAGAGGGAAGTATACATGTGCAGGCATATGTTGATGGGGCAGTGTATACTATATACCAACAACTTGGCCCTCTTTTGGTACGAGAATCTGCCACCCACTCTCGGGCACAAGTCTAAGGACATATATTGCATCTGATAGGAAATGAAAGTGATGAAAGTTTAAGGGTGAATAATTTCCTCGCCAGGGCATAAAATGCAAAGAAACCTATTTGCCCTAGCTTTGCACCCGCCTAGTGGCCTGGATAAAGCAATAATCTTTCTGGGACTCTCTTCCCTCACAGAAATGAATGAAATGCACTTGGATGCCCTCAGGCAATCTGGCCACTCCTTGGGACTCCAGCTTCCCTTCTCTCCTCTTCCCTGCTTCTTGGGCACCCTGCCCACCACCAGCTGCAAACTAGGAATCCTTGACCTCCCAGTCTAAATTAGAATCCCTAGTTACACTGTCTCATAGCACACTGTATCTCTTCTTTACAGAACTTATTTACAATTTCATATACATTTATTTTATTTATTTAGTGACTGTTTCCTGATTATAAGTAATGACTAACATTTATTGAGCACTGTTATAGTTTGATTGTGAGGTGTCCCCTAAAAGCTCATGTCTGACAATTTGGGAAGGCTGAGGTAAAAGGATTGGGTTATAAAAGCCATAACCCAGACAGTGAGTTAATCACCTGATCGGGATTAACGGGCAACTACAGGCTGGCAGGGTGTGGCTGGAGCAGGTGCATCACTGGGGGCGTGCCTTTGGGGGATATATTCTGTATCTGACTTGGAGTTTCTCTCTCTGCTTCCCGATGTGACACCTTGTGCTCTCTGCTTACTGGAGCCATGCTGTCTGCCATGATGTTCAGCCTCACCTCGAGCCCCGAGGAACTGAGCAGGCCTCCTGTGGACTGAGACCTCTGAAACTGTGAGCCCCTAAATATCTTTTCCTTCTAAGATTGTTCTTGTCAGGTCCTGTGAGTCACAGCAGCAAAAAGCTGACTAAAGGGGTTGGGGACTTAGCTCAGTGGCAGAGTGCTTGCTTAGCAAGCGCAAGGCCCCTAGTTCGGTCCTCAACCCTGAAAAGAAAAAAAAGAAAAAAGAAAAAGCTGACTAAAATAAGCGCTTACCAAACGTTAGGCTCTGCTCTAAACACTTTACATGCATTATTTACTTTAATCCCTATTAATAACCTTTCAGGTAGGTACTTCCATCATTCCCAATTTATAAGGAGAACACAAGGCCAGAGACACAAGTAACTTCTCTGAAGACACACGGCTTAGTGAGTGCCCAGTCTGGGATCTAACGCACACAGACTGGCTTCAGGGATTGTGTTGACTGGTATTCTGATTTAAACTTCCCAAAAGGCAGGTATTAGGTCTGTTTTGCTCACCACTGTCCTCCTGCTGAAGTGTTTAAGTGAGGCAGTATAGCATAAGCCACAAAGTACCAGATGAAAGAAGAGGGAGGAACCAGATCTCACTGCTTAGCAATTTTTTTGTGGGTGGGGTTGAGGGCAGAGTGCTGGGGTTGAACCCAGGGCCTTGTGCAGGCTAAGCACACACTCTACCACTGAGCTACACATCGCTCAGCATTCCCTTGCCCCACTGTTTGATTAAAGTAATTTACTTAAGAGAGTGCTGGCTTGGGCTGGCAAGTGCTAAAAAACATTCCCACGCGAAACTGAAACGCACTTGTGAAGTTCAGGTTTGTTCAGGAGTGCTAAGAATTTTGAGGTCATCAGAAAGATTATATGTTCATTATTCTGGATTATAACCCTGCAGCTGATTGTTATCTATATTGTAAATGTCATTTACCTTACTTTGGGGGCATTAAAATGTCAAGATATATCTCTATATCACTACACCATACAAATATCCTTCCTCAGGGCTACGTCAGCTTTTCGCTCTCTCCGCTCCATGCTCCTTGCGTCATTTACTGAGCGTGGGTTACTCTTGTAAATTTTTTGTTTCCTGTTTGTTTTTGCAGTGCTGAGGATTGAACCCCGAGCCTTGCACATGCTACGCAAGCACCCTACCACTGAGCTACACCCCACTCCTTATAAATGTTTTCAAAAATAAAATAAAACCCTCGAAAAAAGATATTTTTTCTCCCTTGCTGGTCCCTGCTTCTCAAATCTTTCCAATGGTTAATTAATGACAAAGTCACCACCACTGGCACTTAGAGACTTCTGCAGTGGGTGTGTGTGCATGTGCATGTGTGTGTGTGTGTGTGTGTGTGTGTGTGTAAGCATGTGAGCACATGTATGTGTGTCTGTCTCAAGTATACTAAGATAAAACAAAAGATCGGCCTTCACTACCCACTTCAAAACGTTCATCTCTGGAAAAGCAATAGCCCCGGGATACACCATGCCCGGCCCCTCCTCACTCACATCTTCCTTCCTATTCAAGGCTAAGTGTTGAAGGATAATAAAGAGGTTTAAACTGTGCCACACACAAGTTCATTAAAAATAATTCATGTTCTTCTAGGAGTCCCACAGTTTATAAGAGGATTACAGCATTACAAGCAGGAAGGCTATGTGGAATTTTCTCTTTATTTCTCAGGCCTGCAACATCTTGGGTATTTAAGCTTGATATTCATTCAACAAATATTTATTATGGGCCTACTGTGGGCAAGGAATCAGTCAGGTGCTGTGGAGGATTCCCAATATGAATAAGATCTAATCCCTGCCCTTTGAGAATCTCAAAGTACTTGCCAGAATCATGAAATGCAGGACAGAATCATCTACAGTAGAATTTCTTATCACCAAGCACTGAAGGATTTCTGTGTGTGTGTGTGTGTGTGTGCCTGTGCACACACACATGCGCATGTGTTTCTTTGAAGAGAAGGAGGAAATAATATGGAATATAATAACTCCAGCAGATGGAGGCTCTGATAAAATAATAGGACTCTGGCCTGTCAAGGGAAGGTGTGTTTAGTCATTTGGTAGTATTGATAAGCATGTCCTTAAAAAGTAACACTGGGAAAAACTCTAACAGATGTGTGGGAATTTGAAGGGTAAAAGAAATCAAGGAAATTATCCAAAGTAAAGGAAGAAGCACTGGGCTGGAGTGTAGCTCAGTGGTAGAGAGCTTTCCTCGCATACACAAGGATACACACACACACACACACACGCAGCAGCAGCAGCAGCACTAAAAATATTCAAGGGGGATTTTTGAGGTCTGTTAAAGCAAAAGTGACTAGTCTGGCTACAGTGCTTCTCCAGGATCCCTGGGAACCTGCTGGAAATGAAAGCTTGCAGAGCCACTCCAGACCTACTCTGAGGGTGAGCCTAGCAATCAGTGTTTTAACAAGTCTTCCAGGAGAATCTGAAGTAAGCTAAAGTCTGCACACGATTGCTCTGCAGCACAGTACATGGAATAAGAATGTAAGAAGGTGGCAGGGGGCCAGGAGTGCTATGGATTTACACTGGACTCACTATTAACTAAAAGTAGTGAAGGTTATTCAGCAGATCAGTGGGACTGTACGAGCTATGCTTGAAAACACACTTGGGGGGAAAAAAACCCTATGAACATTATTTTCAGAACCATTGGTAAGGGGAAGAAAATAGATGTAAGGAGACCAGGAAGGAGGCTAAAAACAGGTGCTGGCATCCTGATTATTGCAAGGTTAGAATCTACAGGATTCAGGCACGGAGTAGTTGCAGAGGAGGAGTCAAAAGGACCATTATATTTTAAATATCATTGACCAGGAAAATAGCGGTCTTGTTAAAGAGGCTCTTCCTATAGAGACAATATCTAACCTTTGTATGCATTTATACAAAAAGCCCTAAATACAAACAAAGGAACATTAGAAATAGTTCTGTAATCCTTCTTCTGCAAAAAGATATCCTGAAGGACCTAAAAAAAAATATGCTGAGGTCCCAGGTAAGGGCTCCAGTCCCTCCATTTCCCACAAAGTAGCATGATATAAGCCAATGACCCTTCCCCAGGACACTACATGGTCCTGCCTCCTCCCCCAGCTCCTAAGAGGAGTTCAATGGGCAAAGAAGATCCAGAGTGATGTGGAAGTGTCCTTTCCAGAGATCAAAGACAAAGATCTGAGAAGTGCAATTGCAGATGCCCCACCCCCAGTCCTGAAAAGCCACAAACTCTCCATGATGTAATCCTTATGCCCCAGGGAACTCAAACAATGTGCAGTTCAAAAAGACTGCAAACATCCTAGCACCTTTTGCAATGCCAGCGGGGAGCAAGGTTGCTCCATACCACCACACACTCCCCACTTGAGTGACGGTGAGACTAAGACACAGCAAAGGAATGATATTCCCATCTTGGAAAGAGGAAGACTTCCCAGAGTAGTGCCAAATAAGCAGAAGGAGAATATAAGCAAATTTGAAGACACTGCCAGCCCGTGTTTGTTCACTTGAGCAGCAGATGACAATCCTCCTTAGCATGCAGCCGTGTTAACATGCCACAGTGGACAATCCCTTGAGATGGTAGGTGGAGAAAGGAAACATACAAGGGCAGGATATACCCCAAATGCCGCTGTGCAGGAACACAGTGGTGGCTTTTTAAAGGAATCTGTAAAGGAATCCTCCCAAGGTCATGCTGGCTCCTACATTGAAATCCTAGCAGAGCCCATAAAAAGCAACAATTATTAAGGCCTCCCAATTAGTTTCCTTTATGAACTAGTCTCTTTCTAATTTTTCTCCATATGCTAAATGCCTTGGAGCCTTATATATTATGTTTAGACTATATAGTAACCTTGGTCAAACAATTGTTAAAATCTACAACCCTCTCCCGGCACGTGCGCGTGCGCACGCACACGCACACACGTGCACACACACACACACACACACACACACCCCACAGAGAAAATTACTCATATTTCTATTATAGCAGTTCTAGGCTCCTCAAGAAAGTACCAGTGCCTAATTATAAGCATCTTTATTTTTCTGTTTATTCAGAAGCCAGGGCCAAGGTTTTCATTTGAGTCAATTAAACTATGTTAACAGCATAAAGTTAAATGTCAGATTCAAAAGTGAAAAACGAAGCTTTCTTTTGTTTTCATACACTGAGTTTGCAGGGTCCCTATTTCACCAAAGTTCATGGCAACTGTGATCCCATGCAACTTGCTCAGATATGGCTGTTTCCATAACTGCCTTCTGCATGAAGCCTTCTACGTAAAATGAAACTTCAAGTCCATTCCAAACAAGCGGCGAATATTAAAAATGCATTTGCCAGTGAAGAACAGGCTTTCTTCAACACTAAACTGTAGCAGAAATGAGGTAAGAAGGGGAGACAGAGACTTAATTTGGAATAAAATCCTCCCATACAATAATTTTCCTTTCAAAGTCAAATTTCCAGAGCTGGAGTGGTAGCTTAGTGGTTATGGAGCTTGCCTGGCATGCACGAGTACACAAGTTCAAACACCAGCACCACGTACACAACAAGGTCTCGAAGCAACAAAAGCCATGTGAAAAGCTAAATAAAATTGATTCTCTCTTTCTCTCTTTTCTCTCTCTCACTGTCCCTCTCTCTCTTTAAAAGAAAAAAAAAAGTCAAATGCCCAGCATTCTACATGGACTACTTTAACAATTACGTTGGTACTATTTGGACATTCTTCTCAAAAGTCCATGGAAAATTCATAAATGCTAATTTGAAAGCAAAAAAAGAAACTCTGAAACATAATTTTCTAGCTCCACCTCGTCCAGTTCCTTACAAGATAAATGGACACAGCTGTAGCTCTGCTCTGAGTCTTTCTCTGCCATTGATTTGCCAGAAGCTTCATCAGAGGGCAGCCTGGGCCCATCTGTGCCTGAGCTGACACCTTTGAGAAGTACACATAAATGGTCAATGAACTTGGCACAGTGGAGAATCTCTGCACTCAGACTACCTGGGTTCAAACATGTGCTTCTCCACCTACTTGACGTCTCTGTGTCTCAGTGTCCGTGTCTTTAATACAGGGATAAGAACATCACCTCCCTCAAAGGATTGTTGCGGATATTAAATGATATAATACATTAGGGAGTACCTGGCTCTTCACAAGCTCTTAATGTTATTATTGCATCCCTGAAATGAGAAAGTAAATGTGGCATTTAGAAATAAAAGGATTTGAAGTTAAAGCATAAACTTTCGTATTCACAAAAACAATTGCTTGTGAGCTTAGTAAATATGGTGATATTAAGAAGTCAACCATACTAAAGGCAGAGTTCACACGCTCTACTCCTGCCTGGTGACTAGACTAATCTTTTGCCTCTTCCTCAGAAAGAAGGACATACTGTGTGCTCTGTGGGTACCTTGCTATAGTTTGAATGATGAATGTCCTCCAAAGGTCTATGTGTTAAAAACTTGGTCCTCCAATTGGTGCTATTGGGAGGTGATAGGACCTTTAGGAGATAAGGCCTTATGAGAGGCCCTCAGGTCATAGGAGACTTGCCCTCAGAGGGGATTGTGCCCCTTCTTTCTCTTTGCTCCCTGGATCATGATGTGAGTGGTTTCATTCTGCCACAAGTTCCCACCAAGTTCTGCTGCCTCAGCACAGGCCCAAAAGCATGGGGTCAAACAACCACAGAACAAAATCTCCAAATATATAAGTCAAAATAAACCTTTCATCTTTGTAAGTGGACTATCTCAGGTATTTCATAACAGTGATGGAAAGCTGACTAATACATACCTACAATAAACAATCCTTCCCTCACTTCTAGACTATTATATTATTTTTAAAAGTCATAAATATTGGGGCTAGAGCAGTGGCTCAGCGGTTACAGAGCTTGCCCAGCAGGCGCAAGTACACAGGTTCAAACCCCAGCACCCACATACACAACTAAGTGTCAGAGCAATGAAAGCCACGTGAAAAACTCAATAAAAATTGATTCTCTCTGTCTTTCCCTCTCTCACACACACACACATACTTTCCTTCTCTCTCTTTTTAAAAAAAAAGTTATAAATATTGATGACCATCGATTAGGATACAGGGTTTAAAAACTGTGACTTCTCATAGATGATTTATAAAATAGAGAAATTCCTAAGAACAATACATAAGAATTCAATTTTTACAAAATGAACCAAAACATAAGTGTTTTCTTAAACTAATGCATGCCATTTGTGAAAACTTTGGAAAACAGTTTACTAGAAGAGACTAGCAGCCATCTATATTGTCTTCTGCTAGTATTTTAGCAAACAGTCATTCACTTTTTCCTGTGAAGTTAATCATCTAGGATAGACTCCATATGCATTGCTATATTTTACACACACACACACACACACACACACACACACACACTTAGCACTAATTATAGCATAAGCATTTCCCTGAGACACTGGAAATCCTTCTATAATGACACTTTAAATGTTCACATAGTATTTAATCAGATAGATTGGTCACAATTTATTTAAACATTTCCATCATGCTGAATATATAGCCCCTTTCTGATCCTTTATCATTGTAAATAATGCTCCAGAAACTATTTTTATGTATATGATTCCTCCGTTAAGACACATTCCTAGAAGAATTACTGGGTCAAAAGGTAAGAACAAGGGGTGGGGGCTGGAGTGGTTGCTCAGTGGTTGAGGAACTTGCCTGGCATGCATGAAGACCTGGGTTCAAACCCCAGCACCATATACACAACTAAATGTCAGAGAAACAAAGGCCAGATGAATTAATAAATAAAAGTTGATATTCTCTCTCTAGCCTTCTTTCTTTAAAAAAAAACAAGTAAGAACAATTTTGAAGCTCATCATACTGCTTTCTAAAATAGCTTTATATAAAAGATTATGATGTTTTTTGAAATATTTGCTATGCTGGATCAAAAATGGTATCTCAATGTCTCAATTTTCATTAATTTGCTTACTTGTAAAGTTGACTTGTGAAGTTGAATTTTTTATATATTTGTTAAACATGTTTCCTCTTTTGAAAAGTCTGTTCATAAACTCTGTCCTTTTATCTACCATAATTTTATTGTTTACATTAGCACTTTGCATTTAAAAATTAAAAATAAAAAATATAATGTAAATATTTATGAGATATAGTTGCAAGATACTGCATAAGATATTTGAATAAGCTATACTGCATGCCTTTACAAAAGCATAAATGTTTAATCCTTTGTCAAATATATCTAAAAATAACAGGGGATGACAGGAAGGGAGAAGGGGAAATGTTGGAACTGAGTTAAAACAAGGTACACGCCAAGCATTTATAAGTAGTCACTGTGTATACTATAGTCATATACATAAAAATGTTCCTCATAGGTATAAGAATTATGTCACTGTATTTGGATATTTTAGGAAAAATACAGTACCCAGAAAGAGAGGCAAGGGATGGGGGATTGGGAGGAGGGAGGTAAAGGGAGCAGGGGGAGGGGGCACAGGGAATATGTTTACCAAATTGTATTGCTGTATTGTTTGCATCTATGAATATGTGACAACAAATCCCATCATTATGTATAACTATAATGTACCAATAAAAAAAAAGTAAAAAATTTTTAAATAAAAAAATATTAATTCTTTATTGTAATTTTTACATTCTTTGCACATTGTTATCTGCCTTTCATTTATGTCCAGATGTTGTTTCTTTTTAAAGAGAAGGACAGTGAGAGAGAGAGAGGGGCAGAGACAAAGAGAATCAATTTTTATTGAGTTTTTCACATGACTTTCGTTGCTCCGACACTTAGTTGTATATGTGGATTCTAGGGTTTGAACCCATGTACTTGTACATGCCAGGTAAGCACTGTAACCGCCAAGCCACCACTCCAGCCCCCAGATTTTTCTGATATACAGTTTTTGTAACTTGCATTCTTTGAAACTTAGAAATATCCATTGATCACATAATAACATACATTTTCTTATATATTTAATTTTTTCTTACACTTATTTCTTGTATTTATTTAGAATTTAGTTTAGTACATAACATTTTAATTATATTTTGATGACAAAAATAATAAACTCACAATTTAATAAAATCTTAATATAATTAGTAAGGTGATTAAGTAGTTTATAAAATTAATGCTATTTTTAAAAAGATAAGTATTATATGATTCCAGTTATACTAGGCACCTAGAAAAGGCAAATTCATAGCAACATAGAGTTCCCCGGGGTAAGGGAAAAAGGGTGATGGGGAGGGGTGGTGGGGAGCTATAGGTGGGTATGGAGACACTGTTTAAGAAGATGAAAAGGTTCTGGAAATGGACAGTGATGATGGTCACACAAATGTAGATGTACTTAACAACACGGAGTTTAAAACTTAAAAATAGTTAAAATGGTTGATTTGGTTCTTAAATGTCCCCCTGAGACCCATAAGCCAAAAGTGGCCCGCCTGTGGTGCTCTTGGGAGGTGGTGGGACATTTCAGAGATGGGGCCTAGTGGGAGAAAGTTAGGCCACTGTGCTTCCTGGTCACCATGAGGCAAACCGATCTCCACCACTATACCTGCCTGCCGTGATGTGCTATGCCACCAAAAACTCTAAGTCAGGGGCCAACCATGCGTGGTAACCTCTGAAACTGTGAGACAGAATAAAGCTGTTCTGCTTTTAAGTTGTTTATTTCAGGCATAACACAATGGTAAATTTTGTCATATATACTTTATCACAATGAAAAATTAGCAGTGCTTTATTTAATCTTAATATAAAGAGATAATTTTAAATGACTGATGAATACCTTTAGTAGGAATGCTAGACAGAATATTCAACACCTGGTGTGCCCAAGCCCTGACTAATTATAATTGGAAGAGCTGCCCAAGCCATCTAAAAAAGATGCCCAGTAGATCAAGAACAATGGCTATAAACAATCAGGAAGTCCATTCTGGAACATACAAGCTGAACTTCTGTCCTACTTCCAGAGACATTTTTATTCACATAACCAGATTTGAGTTCCCTTTCCCTCCCAAGTTTTTAAGACACACTGACAAATACCATTAAATTTTCCTTTTCTTTGGTCGGCCATCAGTTCATGACCCAGTATGACATATTGAGTTGATTCTAAATTTCTCCTCATAGTAATGGTATAGTGATTATCTTCCAGTGAGTGCACCCTGGCTGAACAAACTCATCCCTGATCAATCATCTCAGAACAGGTTTGATCAGAGGTTTTCTACACATGGAAAATATCACCTATTAGATGTTGACTTTCTTATTTTCCATGTTGAAAGCTAACTTCTTCCCAACTTTCCTCCACCTCTTTGTGGCATCTAATCACAGGAACAGCTAGATTACAATAAGCAAATATCTAGATTTATACAGATTTGGTACTTTTGTAGGAATTGAGTCATTATGAGACTAAGAAAAAAGGACCACTTTCTTCAAATCAAAGAACACTTTATAAAGGTGCTGATATTTTGGAAGAAATTTGAAAAGATATAAGCAAATAGCTCATGGGCAACCACAGGGAAAGACATCCTATGTCAAAAGGAAAATGGATATTCAAGTCTTAAATGGGAAGATTGCAAGCTAAATGTCTTGGTTCTAATAATACCTGGTTCAAAAGGAGGAAGGGCTTTTGACAGGTGAGTCCTAGCAGTCTTACAGGCGGGCCCTTCCACAGTTGCTCCCTGGGTTGCCTACCTTCAGTGTTTCAGTAACACCTTGCCACAAAGAAAAGATGCAAAGTCTCACTTCTCAGCCATCACAGGCAGCCTGAGGTGCACCTTTCAATAAGGGGCCACGTGAGAAATAAAACTTGGGCAGATATCAAGAACAAGAACACCTCCAAAGCCTGAGGGCCACAAAGCCCTGAGTGTACCCCAAATACACTGAGAAGCAAATCTACTTGTTAGTGCAAACTTCTTGTAAACACAGCTTCTCTATGGCTTAATAATCGAATGAGATAAACTTGAAACTATAGTTTGCTATTTTGTTATAAAAAAAAAAAAAAACCAAGTGTGTTTGGGGACGGAAGCAGTGGCTCCACATTTGGAGCACTTGCCTGGCATGTGCAAGGACCCAGGTTCAAACCCCAGCACCACATATACAACTACATGTTGGAGAAACAAAGGCCAGAGGAAAAATAAAGGAAATTGAGTCTCTCTTCCTTTCTCATTCCCTCCCTTTCTCTCTTTAAAAAAAAAAAAAAAAAAGTGTGTTTGTCCAATAGAACATCATTTTGGGTTGCTTTTTTAGAGCAAGTGACACTGAAAAGAAAAAGACAAGGAACAGAAAAAGAAAAAAGTTAACAATGGTTAACTTTTCAGAACTGGAACAGCATTGCTAACTTTCCAGAACTGAAATAGGTACCCTCATTTAAATCACCGAGGCAAGATAAAAACGATTCAAATTTTTTGTAGTAAAATGTACATAACATTTACCGTATGAACCATTTAGAGTACTCAGTTTTGCACCATGAGTACATTCACATTGTTATGCAACCATCACCACCAGCCATCTCCAGAACTTTTTTATCCCCCCAAACTGAAACTCCTTCCCCGTTTTCCCACAGCCCCTGAGAACCACTTTACTTTCCTGATTACTTAATGTATTTCATGTAAGTTAATATCTGTCCTTTTGTGGCCAGCTCTTTTTAACTTACGTCTTCATGTTTCAGCCATGTTATAACATGTGCTAAATTTTCATTCCTTTTCTGAAGGATGTTCCACTGTAAATATGTACCACATTCATTTATCTATCCATTCCCTGATGGATGTGTGTCTACCTTTCCACTATTGTGAATCATGCGGCTATGAACACAGGTGTTCAGTCCCTGTTTCAACTCCTTTGGGTTCACATCCAGAAGCAGAATTGCAGGATCAGGTGGTAACACCATGTTCAGTTTGGGGAAGAACCATACCATTTTCCACAGCGTCAACACAAATGTACACAAGCATAGGCAAATGCACACAGTTCGTAGTTTTAAAGTCTGGACATTTGTGTAAGTGGAAATTAACTTGGTTTCTTAAAACACATTTTGTCATTCATTTTCAAAGCACAAAGGAAAAGTTAAAATGTCTCTCCTACAACAAGTAGGAACAGTTTTACCATGCACTCCCACCATGATGTGTGTGGCCTTGCTACAGTCCCAGAGAGACAGAAGCAATCAATCACAGCCTGAAACCACAAGCCAAAATAAACCTTCCTTCTTTTTTTCCTCAGGTTTTTGTGTTACAATAAGAGAAAGCTGAGTAACACAGAGTATTGATATCAAGAAGTGGAGTTTTTTGCCATTACCATATACCTGAAGAGATGTGATAAAGCCTTTGGAACTGGTTTGCAGGAGGAATTTGGGGAAGTTTAGAGAAGTAAGCTAGAGAAAGCCAAGAATGCTGAGAGTGGAGCTTAATGGGTGATTCTGGTACAGGCTCGGAAGACCAGAATGCTAAGAGAAATGCAGAACTGCACAAAGTAAAAGCCATACTCATGAGGTTTAAGTTGGAAAAGAGGACTTCACTGGAAATTGGACAGCCTTGCTTCCTAGGAGATAGAAGGCTTGGATGTAATGTTATATATAATTAAAGAATTCCTGGAAAGTTCATTTCAAAATGTAAGCAAATAATAAATTGCAGGTTGAGAATCTGTCACTCACATTATACCGTGGCAGAGAATTCAAATGTTTTTAAAAGCCCAGGAAACAATTCCTTTGGGTGCCCCAGGCTCTCTTCTCAACAGACAGACTGAAATGAATTTACACTTTTTTTTTTTTTTGAGGCCTTAACATTCCTGAGATGCCCTCAAGGCATCTTCCATAACTGCAGCAGCCTCTGCAGTGCCTTGATGGCTCAGGTGCAGCTTGGGCAGGCAGCAGGCCCTGGCATTATCCATATGGTGCTGATTTTGCAGGCATTTCGAATGTCAAAGTGACAGTGTCATGGAATCTTCTACTGAGATTTCAATGTAAAGCCTGAGAGGCCAAGTAGTGTGTGGCAGAATCAGAGTCTCGGAAAGCATCTCTGACATAGCCATGTGTGGACATTTGAGAGTCCCCTGAAGTGGCAGTGGAGAACCCAAGAAAATGGAGATGCCAAGAATGTAGAGCCTCTGTAGAAGAAAGCCGCAGGCAGTGAGCAAAACCAGCAGGAGAGCACTGCCATGTGGGCTCCAGCCAGCAAGGCCGCAGGCGTGGGCTGCCCAAGCCCTTTGGATCACATCTCACCATAGAGTGTCCCGATGCTGGACACGGATCATCAGGATTTAATGTCTCCCCCATTGGGTTTCCCTTCTTGCTGTGTTCCTTTTTCTCCCTTTAGGAATGGGAATAGTTATCCTGGGCCATTGATTGTTGGAAGTATATAATTCGTGTTAAAAAGTTGTTACAGGCCTCACAGATGATTTTGCCTTGAGTCTCAGAAGTGATTTTGGATTTGGTGATTATATTATGAGAGGAACTTTAACTTTGGGGGGGCCAAAGGTGGAATGTGAATTTGGATCTGGAATGTCTCCCAAAGGCCTGTGTGTTAAAGGCTGAATGCCCCCATCCATGGCCAACTGGAAAGTCGCCGAGCCTTTAAGTGATGGGCATGGTAGGAATTAGGTCATTGGAGGCATCCCTTCAAAGGATGTGTGGGAACCTAGTCTCTTCCTTTCTCTCTTTTGTATCCCAACCATAAGGTAAATAGTTTCTCCATGCACTCCTTCCATGATGTGTGACTCACCATAGGTTTAAAGAGATAGGGTTGATTATGGACTGACACCTCTGAAATGATGGACCAAAATAAACCTTTCCTGGTTGTAAGTAGATTGTCTCAATTATTTTATTACAATAACAAAAAGCTAACTGTCCTACTTCTAATATCTCTGTCTATCTGTGTGTGTGTGTGTGTGTGTGTGTGTGTTCTAAAATCCAGAAACACTTGAAATTCAAGATACTTTGGTCCCAAACATCTCAGGCAATGGATACACATGTTATGTTTTGAGAACAAATACTCCATATTTAATTTGCTGTATAAACTCAGATTTTAAAATATTGACCGTTCTCTTCCTTCTTTTTGTACTAGGGATGAACTCAGGAGCCATTTACCACTGAGCTTTTTTTTATTACCTTTTTCTTATTTTCTATTTTGAGACATCATCTCACTAAGTTGCCCAGGCTGTTTTCAAACTTGAGACCCTCACGCCTCAGACTTCTGAATCACTGGGATTTACAGGTATGCAATACCACACCTGGTTCTTTCTTATGCAGGAAAGATGAGTAAATTTTATATTCAACACTTTCTCCCAAGATTTTAAAATAAAATAGCAGGTAAAAGAACATGAAATGTAAACTAGTTTCCCCAAAGATAATGCAGGCATGGAATATACCTTTGTGCGCATTTGAAGAAATGTAGGTGAGTATGCAAACACCAAGACCATGGTATAAAGCCAACCCAGGATCTACTGTCTATTATTAACAAACTTGCTACAAGAACGAGCTATTTCTGGCAATATGTCTAAAGTGTTTTGAAACCTGGCCTGGAGCTCAGCTTACAAAGTATTAAAGTTCATCTTGACATGCTACCACTTGATTTGTTTTGGTGATTAATGCCTCTAACGGAAATGTTCTATGAGGTCATTCCATCTAGTGAGTTTTATCCTGTGTTACTTGTCTTGATTTTTGGTGAAAAAAGAAGAAGCAGCCCAGTGTCTCACCCCCCTCCCTTTTCCCCCACAAGTTCTAACTGTTCCTTGGGAGACTCAGAAGGAAAACCAGAGACATTCCTAAGCAAGCTCCTGTGCCTGTCACAGGAGGACAGAGGATAGGGTGTTAAAAAAAAAAAAATCTGCTGAAAGCAAGAATGAATTTAAAAACAGAGAGACAGCTTTATCAAATAACTGGATGACAGCAACCCCGAAAAAACCTTGATCACTCTGTCTGCCCTTCTGACAGCTTGCTTGGCAGACTGCCCTGGTGCCATCATGACTTAATTGCGCCATGCCGCTAGGCCTCTCTCTGATGGCTCATTTGCTTTGTCCCCTCTGATGCCGGTGAAAAGGCCAAGCTTTCTTCTGATCAGTGCCAAGGTCCTGGAGTCCATTTCCCACCTGCAGGTGGTTTCTGTGACAGTTCTCCCACCCCTCAGAAGATGTGTCAGAGATTCTGGCAGGATCTCCAACCCCTTCTCGCTCATGGGCCAAACTCTCACATCAATCTTTGTAACGTTGACTCTACCCAGCATGTGAACAGCCACTATGTATGTTTTGTCAAAAAATAAAGAACAGAAAGAAAATCTACAATGTTCATTCTAAATCTGTCTTACTGAAATCTGAAATTAGTCTGGGAAATTTCTTTACTGGAAGAAAAGTTAACGATCTTAACTTGAAATAGATCATAGGCCTAAAAGTCAAAACCAAAACTACAAAACTCTTAGAAGAAAATATAGGAGTAAATCTTCGTGACCTTGGATCAGATGATTTCTCAAGGATGACATCAAAATCAGGAAATTTTAAAAAATTGATAAATTTGGACCTCATCAAAAATGAAACTTCTGTGCTTCAGATGACACCATCCAGAAAGTGAAAAAATAGCTTGTGGGCCACTAGAAACTACTGACCAATCATATGTCTGAGAAGGGACTTAACTCCAGAATATACAAAGGAGTTTTATAACTCAGTAAAAATAACAACTACAAAATAACCAAATATAAAAAGGACAAAGGCTCTGAGTAGACATTTTTCAAGTAAAAATGTATGAATGGAAAAAAGACACATGAAAAATGCTCAACCTCATTAACCATTAGAGAAATGAGAAATTCAAATCAAAACTGCAATGTGATGCCACTGCACCTCTACTGGGATCAAAAGACAGACAATGACGACAGTTGATAAGGATGTGAAGAAAGGAATCTTTATTGCTGGTGACAATGTACAATGGGGCAGCCACTTTGGAAAATAGTTGGGAAGTTTCTCAAAATGTTAAACATAGAGGCATCACACCAATCTGCAATTCCATTCCTATGTTTCTACCCATGAGAAATGAAAACATATGTCCACACAAAAATTCATACACAAAATGTTCATAACAGCGTTATTCATATATGCTAGTCAAAAGCTAGAAATATCCTACATATCCATCAGCTGATGAGTGGATATCCAACACGGGGCATATCTGCACACCAGAATGTTGTCAAGCAGTGAAAACAAGTACTGATCGATGCCGCAACATAGTGGATTTGAAACACCGTGCTAAGAAGCCAGATGCAAAGGACCACATGCTATATGATTCCATTTATGTGAACTGTCCAGAACAGAAAAATCTAGAGAAAGTAGAAGAGTGATGGGAATACAGAGGAGTGACTGGTAATGGGCACCTTTCTTTATGAAGTGGTAGAAATGTTCTAAAATTAGCTGATAATGGTGGCTGCAAAACTCCAAAAATACACCAAAACCCATCAAATTGTACATTTAAAGGGGTGAATTTTACAACAAATAAATTGTATCTCAATAAACCTTTTTAAAAAAAGAATGATTTCAGATTCTGAAACACCAATGATCAGGTCTGCACACACGCTATCTGGCCCACAGAATTGGCATTGGCCCGCCCATGGTGGTCACCATCTCCCCCTCAGGTACCACAGGGTCCCTCCTCTCTTCAATCCTCTCAAAGTTGAGAGCAGATGGGCCCAGCCATAACAATATACCCAACAGTCTGACTATTCTCCCAAAATCAAGCTTTTCCTTTAAAAGCAATCCTAAAAGGAATAAATCAAAGATGAAAATACTTTAAAACCTGTTGCTAGGTTTCCCCATGCCTCATGCATGACCAACCCAGCTTCACACACACACACACACAGAGTTTCTTTCAGAACACACTCAGGCACAGCCATGTTTATTTTTACCCAGGATAAATATATATATATGCATATATATATATATATGTATACATATATATATATGCATATATATATATTTATAAAATAGAATGGAAGAACTACTCATTTTCTTGTGGCTTTTTTTTAACTTCACTACATTTTTCACTCCTGAATTCTCCTGAGCTAATATAATACAATCTTGAAAATTTACACCATAATGTGATCAAGAGGGCCTGTCAAGAGCCGGGGTGGTAAATTGGCATCCGTGCTAATCGATAACCTACTTTGAAATGAAAAGAGTCTGGCCCAATCCATCCTCTCCACCAAGGCTGCCAAGCAACGGAGCAGCCGCCTTCTCAGGGTGAGCGCTAATTGCTACTCTCACAAAGCCAGGGGCAATCTTATCCAGGTGATCCATTAGCTGGAAACTACTATAAAAGGAACAAGAAAAGAAGGAGAAAAAAATCAGGGTAAAGAGGTTAAACAGCACAAAAGTGATTTAAAGCGGGGAAAAAAGAGGGCTTAAATTTGTATGTGAAAGAGATAAAGAGAAGAAATTTTAATGTAGAAAGATCGCTGAGGGCTTTGGCAGATTTCTCTCCAGCACAATAACTGTTGAGGCTTTCGGGCTACTGTGTGTCTGACAGGGTCTGTCACAGGCTGAAATGGGAGGACAACAAGGAATCAGGCCATCCCCCACCCAATCAGGCCCACAGAAGAGAATCAGAATCCTGCAGCGCAGATTCCAGGAAGAGCCCAGATCCTACTCTGGTTGTGAACAAGTGCGTGAATATCCCTGAGGTTTGGCTTCTTTCTCTATCCCTCTTACCACTTCCATGGTGAGCACTGGTTCTTGAATGGCACACCTACTGCAGGCAAAACAGTTAACACCTATCTAGACTGCATGAACAGATGCAAAGATTTTTAAAAGTGGCTACAAATCCCTTCCTGGGTCATGTTTAGCAGAGGTCACAGTTTGGGAAATAAAGATTGGCAATGACAGTTACCAGATATTAAACACATACTCACGCTAAGTATTTTAACAGCAGCCATCTCATTTAGTTTTATCAGTAGCTCTGAAAGGAAATTGTCTTCCCCATTTTACAGAGGTGGAGGCAGAGGTGAGGATAGCTGGGTATGGAGCCAGGGTTAGAACCCAGATCCCCTGGAATCCAATGGCCACTCTCTCAGCCACTGCCCTCTACACCCTGCAATGTCTAGAGATGGGTGTTCACCCCAGAATGAGACCGAAACACATGGGTCCCTGCCACACTTGGTGCTATAGTCTGGATCTTGAATGACTCCAAAAGCCCATGCACTAAAAGCATGGTCACCAGTGTGTGGCACTATTGGATGGGGTGGAGCCTTTAGGAGGTAGGGCCTAGTGGTGGGGAGTTAGGTCGCTGGGGACATGCCCTTGAAGGGGATGCTGAGACTTGACTCCTTCCTGTTTCTCTATCTTTGCTTCCTAGCAGCCATGAGGTGGGCAGCCCTGCTCTACCATGCATTTCCACCATGATATTCTGCCTTACTACAGGCCCAGAAGCAATGAAGCTAACCAACCAAGGACTGAAACCATGAACCAAAATACTTTTCCTCCTCTTAAGTTGATTCTCTCAAACATTTTGTCACTGTGATGGAAAGTTGACTAACACCTTTAGACATGTGGATGGGGGAAGATCTGACATCCTTGAAACTATTTCCTAGTAAAACAAATAAATGTTCCAGTGAAATCAAATACTTAAAAAAGAAAGGTATTCCTTTCAAAGATTCTTTCCTCCCTCCAACTGTGGTTGGAGGTTGAGGCTGCCAGCAATTATCCTTGAGCACAAATCTGGGCCCCTGCTTAAGAATTCTTTACAAGGATTCAGTCCAGGTCCTGGCTTAGGCCTACCAGGCCCCACACCACCTGCAGGCTCTCCACCTTTGCCCTGGCCACCTCGGCCTCACATGCTCCTTCCAGGTGCTTCACGCCTCACTGCCTCTTACCCAGCAGCTGCAGGTCTCCGAGGGCCCAGGCCTCTGTGATCAAGCAAACACCTGCCTGTCCTCCCAGCTCTGGTGAAGGGTGGACCCTGGTCTTTGTGACACCTCGACTGCCCCATTCCACCCACCCAATGCACGCTGACCCCTTTGTCCCCCAGATTGGAACTTGTTTGACTGTACATTTGTCTCCCTAGTACTTTTAGACTGGGCCTTGTTTGTTTTTAAATCTGTAGATAGTAACACCAAAAGGATGGTACATGTTAGGAGATTAACAGATGTCTGACAAACAGAATAGGTGAATGAATGGCTCAATTTGAGTGCTATTTTGTTTTAAAATATCTTCGAGCAGGGAGGGTGGGGAGTTACTATTTTATGGGCGTGAGTTTTCAGTTGGGATGATGAAAACAGTCTGGACATGAACAGTGGTTATGATTACCCAATAAAGAGAATGTACTTACTGAATACTTAAGAACAGTCCAGCTGGTGAATTTTTTGGTTTTGTGTATTTTAACACAATAGAAAAAGAAAAAAATAGAATGCAGACCACCAAGAGACTGCTGACTAAAGGAAAAACCCAAGAATCTAATCATGGAATGGCGTCTAAGAAAAAGCTCTTAAAGAAAACCAAAAGACTTAAGGATATGATCTTGCTATTTTAAAATATAGCCCCAAACCCATGAGAAGGGCTCCAGAGTCACACTCAGCCCTATGGTTTGTACTTGAAAATTCTGAACTCCTAGCACAGTGCTTGTTACATAGTAGAAGCCCCAATTATTTGCAGAATGTGCCTAGAGCCTCTGGAATAAATAACACATGGCTTAGGAATCATTTTAACGTAATGGTCTTTTCCTGTAACAAAGCGGCAATAGCAGGATTTGACCTCTGCATGATACTCTCCTAAGGAACAAAGGATCTCCACTCAGAAATAGCACAATCTCACCGCCAAAGAGAGTTCTACTTGCTATCACAACCCAGTCTGGTCCTTCCCCTACCTTCGAGTTGCTCTTTCCCTGGGACAGGCAATCCTCATTCACCTCTGTACCACTGTTTAAGGTAACCCCTTTACCATCCTTCTCAACAAAAAGTTGCAATTCCCTGGGAATAAGCCTTTCACTTTCTCAGCTAAAGACATGGGATCCAGGGCCATTAAACTTGAGATAGGAAAATTCAGGGCTCCAGAGGTCAGGCAAGCATTTTTCTCCTCGTCTCATTTGAAGGGTGATTTTACTAATCAGAAACAGGCCTGAACTGCCATCACCACTATCCATCACCAGAAGGCCAGGGGAAAAACACAAACACACACACACACACACACACACACACACACAACCAAGACAAGCAAAATCAAAACCAAAAGGCAAAGAGTCCTACCCTTCACTCCACATGTGGTGGGGATAATGTTTCCATAGAGGCTCATGCAGCCTAAGAGTGAAGGATGCCGGGAAATTACCTCTTCCACGGTTTGCTCCCCAGGCTTGCTCAGCTGAGCCCCTTGTCAGCGTGTGCCATTTGCAATGTCACATGAAATGCCCCCACCAGACCCCTGGATTCTTCATAAGTTTTACAACTCACAATCCATCCTCACAAAAATACCTTGAAATACATGCAACACTCTTTTATTAGAGATAGTGTTATCCTAGAAAGAATTCAGAATCAATAAAGACAGAGATGTCTTTTTAAAAAATTAAAGGGAATGGCCATGCTCCTGGGTTTCTATGCTTAAAGAGGTTATGGCAAATACCTAGAAAAGGCTACCGCAGTGTTCTCTGCAAACCTCTATTCACAAAAGTGCCAGAGGATGTTGTTTCATATTAGGTTCTATTCAAAAGTAAACATCAACTATAAATGTCACAGAAAGAATTCCCAGGAAGTCAGAGCCCCATTACCTGCTCACATCCTATATGCCAAACTCCTTCTACCGCAGCTGAAGACACCCATTATAGGAGAGTTGACCCTCCAGGTGTCCTAGAAGCCTTGACCCTGGGCACAGCAGACCGCAGGATGTAGCTTTCCTGAATTTCTCGCAACCCCTTCCACAGACTAAGACATTCTATCTCCTAATAAGTTGCCATATGACCTTCATACACCTCATTCTACTACTCTCCAGACAAATATGCTTTAAAGAAGAATACCAGTGTCTTGCAGGGAACAAACACTGAAATTTCTCAGAATATTATTTCATTACCTTTAAATTAAAAAAATGCTTCCATGCACAGGCCTCTTCTACCTCTAAACAGAAAGAACACCTAGAAATGGAACAAAGAGGGGCTGTAGTTCAGTGGCAGAGCACCCCAGGTTCAATCCCCAGTACCACAAAAAAGATTAAAATAAAAACAACTAGAAATGGAACAAACAAAAGAAGATTTTCAGTTAATTTAATACAATAAAAGAGATTTTAGGACTCAGATTATGACCTTACTTTTTTTTAAACAGCACTGGATTTAGTGACTTTGGCATTTCACCACAAAATTACATCTTCTCATTTTTAGAACTTCCTTTTCATTTTCTTGTTTTTGCCTTCAAATCCTAAAGGATATTGACTGAACAGATATTTGCCTTCAGCTAGCCTTTGAAAGGAGAGTCGCCTAATACATCAAAATAATCAGGCAGCCCTATCTCCTATACATTCCCTCTTCCACATGCTCTGTTCTGATCCTCATGTTTACATCCCACTTTACCTGAATAATCCAGCCACAACATGTTCACAGCCCAGATGACTCTCAGGGCCTCCCAAAGTGAAGAAAGCTGAATACTGGACCCTGATACCCAGAAAGGAAGTGAATTTTAACTTTCTAAGTCTTGTCAAAGATCCACATTAATTTTTGGTGACCGACCTAAACAACATAATGAAGATTTCATCCTTTAAAGCAGGGGAATTTAAAAAAAAAAAAAAAAAAACAGAGGCTGGGCACGGTGGCACAAACCTGTAATCCCAGTGATCTTGGAGGCTGAAACAGGAGGATCGCAAGTTCAAAACCAGCCTCAGCAATTTAGCAAGACCCTGTCTCAAAATAAAAAATAAAAATGGGGGGCTGAGCAGTGGCTCAGCAGTTATGGCATTTGCCTGGCATGCACAAGGACGCAGGTTTGAACCCCAGCACCACGTACACAACAAAGAATCAGAGCAACAAAAGCCACATGAAAACTAAATAAAATTGATTCTCTCTTTCTCTCTCAATGTCCCTCTCTCTTAAAAAAAAAAAGAGGTGAAAACTTTAAGAGGTGGTTCCTCTCTTCTCTCCTCTCTCTCTCTTAGGCTGGCCTTTAAAAAATTAAAATAAGCAAAAACAGGCTGGAGATGTTGCTCACTGATTAAGAGCCCCTGGGTTCAATCCTCACTACAAAAGAAAAAAATCTGAACCTAATACTTTGTAATGTGTGCATAATCACAATATATTCATATATACTATGCACATGAATGTTTACTGTATTCCAGGAATATATGATTACATATATTGTTAATATTTTTGTATTAACAATGACATAGGTAATGCATTTTACAAAAGTATCGCTGGAAACTGAAGCTCCATTCTTAAGATTTTCCAGTACCTACTTCTAAGCTGTCATCTACTGTGTATGTCACCCGATCCTTCTTCCTTTCTCTGCTGAAATACACTGGAAGTTGGAGGCTAGCAGGCTCGGAGCTGTAATGGAATATGTAGCCTTTCACCTTTGGGTTACAATACTGATTCCAGACCACATCAGCAGCATCTGAAAGCAGTTACTGTACTGTCTAATGGCCCCGCTCAAGACTTTTGTTCTACCTTTTCACCCTGGTGGGAAGTCTGAACCAGGAAAGACAGTAAGGGATGGGTAACAGACCCCCAGAGAAACTCCCAATCAGCCACAGTCCATGAGATGGGTTAGAAGGGGCCTTTGCAAGAAAAGCTTGGGAGCTTGGCAGTCTGATGTCTATGGCATTTCATCTACGGGCAGAGACCTTCAACGTGTGACCATATGGTAAAATTCCCTTTCTTTAACCTGGGAAATGTCAGACACCAGTTAAAGGCAGGTATTTCAATAACCCATGAAATCCCACAGCTCAGAAGTGCCATTCTCTAGAAAAGGGCTGGCAGCAGTCAGGACAAAAGGGCAGGTAGAAGTCTCAGGGTCTGATTTAAGCTCGCTGGTGACATTGGTCAAGGGTTCAGAGCCCTGAACAGTGACTGAAAGAGAGGAAATGTTAAATAAATAGTTGCTGAATGGGAGAAAACTGTTTCTTGGCCTCTCGATTCTTCTCTTTCTTTTGTCTATGAAATGAAGTTAAGACAGACCACCCCACATCCAGCCCTCACATTCCTTAAATGGGTCCTCTGAGAAAGAAGGCGGAAAAGTGGCAATGGCCCAGTGAAGTAACCTGAGAAAGCAGTTATATAAATATAAGGTGGTATTAACTTATCAGGGTCCATTTGGTTCAACTCCAAAAAAGTCATATGCACAAAGAGTGTTGGCAAATTTGGAAAAGTTACACTGCCATTCAACATACTGCTGTCAAGGACCCAAGAGCTTAATAAATCAGTTTTTTGGAGTTTACTATAAAACGAGCAATGTAATTATAGCAATGTATTAATAACTATTATGCAGGGAACTATTTAATGTGCTGCTCTCTCAAAGATTTATTTGCTAGCTTAATGTGTT
Organism: Aplodontia rufa; assembly: GCA_004027875.1. Classification (NCBI taxonomy): domain Eukaryota; kingdom Metazoa; phylum Chordata; class Mammalia; order Rodentia; family Aplodontiidae; genus Aplodontia; species Aplodontia rufa. The sequence continues at coordinate 3,708 of PVKS010020141.1, read as the reverse complement.
TACTCAGTGATGAGGGCTGCCTGTGTAAACTTTTCAAACTACTCAAGGCAAAAATGAGGTGGTGTCTTTGCACTGAGTCCTACAGAACAAAATAACACAGAGCTGGTCCATGGCACATGCTGTCCACAGCAAATGCAGAGGGAGGTGCAGATGGGTGTCGGCTAGCCATGGCCAGCTCTTCTCAGAAGGCAAGTGGAAGTATGAGAAAAGAGAGGAAGGGGTAGAGAATTCTATTCCTGCATCCCTCTACAGCCATTCACCTGGCTCCATTTCTGCAATACTTTCCCCTTTCCCTCCTGAGGAACTGTACCAAAGCGCACATGGTAGAGGGCAGAAAGCAGAGCAACAAAAAGATCCAACCAGCAGTAAATGCAAGGACCACCTCCTATCCTGCCTCAGATCTCACTGCAGGAGCTTGGTACCAGTACCTAACCTTGCCAGATTTCCTCTGCTGTTAAGTGGGACAGCAACAGTGCCTGCCTCATAGGGAGATCATGAAGATTGATGGGCTACTACTCATAATGTGCTCAGAAGTAGCTGATCAATAAACATTACCATGATTACCCTTCATGTGTCATTACTGCACCATCAGGCAGTCCACTGGGCTCTCTTCCCTTGTAACATTATTTTGTGACTCAACTTGTAGTGTATTGTGGGGGACAGAGAAGGTAATTTTACATCACATAAAACTGACCTTTAAACTATTGTCTGGTGTACAGTTCCATGGCATGAAGTGTTTCCATCATTGTACAACCACCCCACACACACAACACCACAACATTTTTCATCTTCTCAATCTCTTGGTAACTTCCATTTTTTCCCTCTTTTGGCAATGGGAATTGGACCCAGGGGTGCTCTATCACTAAGCTACAGGGTCTTACTAAGTTGCCCAAGTTGCCCTTGAACTTGTGATCCCCCTGCCTCAGCCTCCCAATTTACTGGGATTACAGGTGTGCACCACCACATCTGTCTGGTTCTGTCTGTGAATTTGATGACTCTGGGTACCTCATATGTATGGAATCATGTCTGCCTACTGTGACTAGCTTACTTCACTTAGCAAAATATCCTCAAGGTTCACTCTTGAATAGCATGTGACAGAACATCCTTCCTTTTTAAGGCTGAATATTCTGTTGTATGGACATAGCACATTGTATTTAGTCCTTCTCTCAATGGACACTTGGCTGGCTCCCACCTTTTGACTTTTGAACATAGATGTTGTACTGCTAATTTAGATGTATTACGTGGTATCATCCTCTGTTTAAACTCGTGCATAAACCTTACAGTGTCATTTCATCCTCTTCCGCCACTTGATGTGCATCAACACTGAGTTTCCTGGGGCTCCTGCAGACCCTCAAGGCTGATTCTTTGTTGCTGGTCATGCAAACTCTCACCATTCTCACTAACTCCTAAGTATCTTTTCAGCCTCAATTCCACCATCACCTTGCTAAGAAACCATGTCTTCCCACTCCACACCCAGCTGTGGCCTTCCTCCAAGAGGCACTAAAGGAAAGAAGGGAAACCATCAAGGGTACCCTAGCCTGAAGCCCTGGTGTCTGCTCCCCTGTGTGCCTGACCCTGTTAATGTCTTTGGACAAACCATCCTGCCTCCTTACACTCTGCAGCAGAGGACTTGAAACCAGCTCACAGCATTTGTGCTCTCACCTCCAAGCTCTGAGGGAATTTGAAGCCATTAAAGGGAGAGAGATTCCTTTATTATTGCACAGGCCCTCCTCCATCCAGGATGTCATCATGTGCCACCATCTCACCCAATAATGGAGACAGTGGGGAACTAATTACCAGATAAAGGGGAAAACAAAACACAGACACCTCAGGCAGCCAACATCTGGGTAACTAGCCTCATCCTTCCTGCAATGAACTCAATGTGTACGTCCCCACAAATTCATATATCGAAAGCGCCCCACAAGGTAATGGCATTAGGAGGTGGGGGTTTTACATCTTTCATGATTAGGTCATGAGTGAAGTTCTCACAGAAGGACTTGTGCTCTTACACAAGAAACCATGGTGGGTCAGCCAGTCCTTTCTACCAGCTGAGAACAGAGGGAGAAGGTGCCACACCTACAAACCAGAAAGCAGGCCCTCGCCAGACCCTGAATGAGTGTCTTGATCTCAGACTTCCCAACCTCCAGAACTGTGAGAAATAAATATTCCTGTTGCATACAAACCTCCTCACTCATGGTACTGTGTTATCGCAGCCCAAACAGACTAATAATATACTTGCCCGTGCAATCTAACTCTGACTAGTGATGATAGATTTGCTCCCTAGAATATCTGAGAACCATTCTACGAGCCTCCAGTGAGCATTCCCACATTCGTCTATTCAGCAAAAGGAGAAGCAACTAGGAGAGCACTAGACTGAGCAAAAACAAGAGCCTGGGCTGGAGTGGTTGCTCAGTGGTTACAGCACGTCCCCCTCCCCCCCCCCGCATGCACAAAAACCCAGGTTCAAACCCCTACACCACGTACACAACTAAATGTCAGAGGAAAAAAAAATAACAGATTCTCTCTCTCCCTCTCCCTCTCTCCCTCCCTTCCTCTCTCTCTTTAAAAAAATAAAAATTAAAAAAAAAAAGAAACAGGAAAGAGCCTGTCAACTACAACTAAAGAGAAATGTAAAGGTTCCCAAACAAACTCACCCATAAATGCCTAGAGCATGATTGGCCAAGGTGGAGGGGCCTCTCTTGCCCTTTTGGATTTCACTCTTTTGCAGAGAACAGGAGGCTGTGTCTGCAGGACAGCAGCATCATATCACCTCCCAGGAGGTCACCTCCCTCCTCTCCACACATCATCAGCTGCATCTTCCCTCATTCCAGTGATGTTTTCACCACATAGCTTTGGACAGATTTGTTTTTTTCTCAAAAATATTCAAAGAAGCCATACATTCAAAAAGTGATTCCTGGGGCTGGAGCCATGGCTCAGCAGTTTTGGCACTTGCCTGGCATGCTCGAGGATGCAGTTTTGAACCCCAGCACCACATACACAACAAAGTGTTGGAGCAATAAAGGCCACACGAAAAACTAAATAAAATTAATTCTCTCTTTATCTCTCACTGTCCCTCTCTCTTTCTCTTAAAAAAAAAAAAAAGTGATTAGTATCTTACTGTATCCTGGGTACACACATACCAAATAAAACACAAAATAGATAGGATCCCTAACTACACACAGTGGGTGCAGAGTCAATAAGGAGACCCCCCGTGGACAAAAGAGCTGCAAAAATAAATTCCATCAAAACCACCACAGAGATTCAGAAGTCCAAGGTTTTCTGGGTAACCCTGGGCATGCCTCCTCACTCTCTCCATCTTGTGTTATTTCCTTCCTGACCACTATAAAGGGGTATTATGGAGAATCACTAAAAACTAAGCACACTCTACTTAAAAAGGTAAATCAGCGCAAACCACCACCACAAAAAGCCCACAGTCCAGCAACTTCCTTCCCCCAAGTGGATGCCTCACACAGAAAGCAGAGAGCCTGATTAGGCATATTAAAACCATGCCATTTACCTTCAAAGGCTGCAATATCATTGTTTCTAATTGCTGTGTAAAATTCCATGGTATAAATGTACCACAGTTTTTGGATCCATTCTTCCAGTGAGGGACATCTGGGTTGTTTCCATAGCCTAGCAATAGTAAATTGTGCTGCTATGAACATAGATATTGCTGTGTCACTATAATGTGCTGATTCTAAGTCCCCT